>VDFB02256371.1:0-40521 GCA_007258455.2 Sequoia sempervirens | reverse complement strand
CCATCTCAAAATTTTGAGTGTAACTATCCTCAATTTCATGTCCAAGGTCAGTATTTCCTTATTTCAGAAAAAAAGTGGCCACTTAAGCCCCCTTTTTGGGAACCATCTTGGTGCACTTACCCGCATGTTGTATGTACGGTGTATCAATTTTCAAAAAAAATCCATAAATGTTCCAATAGGTATCTCCTCTAAAAACATAGTTTAACCTTGTGGATTCTTTCCCAAAATTTGTTTGAAACTTTACGTTCTTGTACTAGATTGCAATTTACTATCTTTGTTGGTTTAATATCTTTGTTTCTCAAAGGCAGTTTAGCCAATTTTCCACATGTTTCACAAATTCCTTTTATGTGGTTTATTTGACCAATCACATTATCACATAAGATGGATTTTATGAACATAATTACCTGTTTAGGAGGTGCATTTTGAAAACCATCACTTTCTTCTCTCATCTTTTGAAACACCTGATAGTAGAGATCAAATTCAATATGATAACGACAACAAAAATTTTCAAAAACCTTGTTTATCTTCACATAATATGGATTTAACTTTTCAAACATTATTTTCCCAATCTTTATATGAGGATTCAAATTACAAAATTTCACATACATCTCATGTTGTGCTATGTTTACTCAATGTTTTGTATGATGTTCATAATCATTGAGCCCAATCATGTGTCTGATAACATCTCTACTATTTGATGATGGACGAGTAATGATCATTCCAAAAATTTGTGATCAAGTTCCTAACATCTTCAATCCTATCCGAATGGAAAGCTCTACACATAATTGCCCAATTTCCTTCTTAATTATCATCCAAAACCTTTCTCCTTTTCACATATTTTGTTAGTTTGTTTTTACAAAAATTAATTTCAGTCGAAAGTGAAGAGATTTATCTTTTTATTGATATATTTTTATTTAAAATAGATGTCAACATCACTCTTCTTGAAATGGCCTTATCCGCTAATCAAGACCCTTTCCTAATAGAAT
Source organism: Sequoia sempervirens (assembly GCA_007258455.2). Lineage (NCBI taxonomy): Eukaryota > Viridiplantae > Streptophyta > Pinopsida > Cupressales > Cupressaceae > Sequoia > Sequoia sempervirens. Next base: position 39,535 of record VDFB02256371.1, on the reverse strand, counting down.
CTAAACCTTTTTTAAAATTTTCAATAATATCTTTTCCTAGGCATGAAGCTTTCCTCTTATTCAATGTTGAATCTACACCCAACAATTGTAATGGCTCTTTTAGCTCATTACAAAGAAGTAAAAGTGATAACAGCCAGGTTTTTTCAAGTGTACCAAGATGATTGAAATGAGCATTGACTACTTCCTTTACAGATTTATTCATTGACCTCCTACTAGTATTTTTAGGTTGTCTAGCATAACATTTCAATTTCTCCATATCCATTTCAAGTAAATGATGTAAATTTCTATAAGAATTTTTTCTCTTCACCTCTTTAGCTCGATTCATATTCTCATCCATACCAATAGAAGGAAGTGATCCTGACCCCTCTCCAACTTGCATTGTTTGAACTTGGCCTCCTCCCTATCTTCAACTATGTGTTTTTCAATCTCGTTTGATCCAATATCTAAATTTGGCTTGAGTCCTGCTTGAGAAATTTTTGCTTGTTAAGCTCATTCTACACATAAAATTATACATAAGTCAAGAGAGAGAGAGAGAGAGAGAGAGATAGATGACTTATCTTACAGAGAAGGATCTAGAGAGAGAAAGAAAGAGCTTTAAAAAGACTTAAGTTGAAAAAGAGAGAGAGAGCCTTAAAAAGACTTAAGTTGAAAGAGAGAGAGAGAGGACCTCGGAGAGAAAGAAGGATATCTAGAGAGAGAGAGGACCTCAAAGAGAAAGAAGGATATCTAGAGAGAGAAAGAGAGAGCTTTAAAAAGACTTAACATGTTTGAAACTAGTACAAGTATGAAACTTATGATTAAATAATACAAGTATGTATGATAAATACTTAATGTGTAAACCTATGAAGGACCCTAATTTACAAATTCAATTGAAACAAATATAAATTAAAGTTATTTGAAAATGATGTCTAACAAATTCACCTAGGAAATTTAATAATATATGGTCAAGAACATGTTCAACTAGTAGTCTAGATATTGGTAACAACATATAGCTTTCTTGGTCCTTAATGTGCAAACTTAGTAATCTAGATAGAGGACCTATCTAGAGAAGGATAGAGAGAGAAAGAAATAGATTTAAAAAGACTGTCAAGAGAGAGAGAGAGAGGACCTTAGAGAGAAGGATAGAGAGAGGATAGGTATCTAGATCTAAAGAAAGAGCTTTAAAAAGACTGAAGTCAAGGGAGAGAGAGAGAGAGAGAGAGAGAGAGAGAAAGGCTAGGTTAAAGTGGTACAAAAATTATATAAATGTAGTAAAAAATAAAAATTATGCTAGGAAAATAGGCAAAATAGAGGATTTAGAATAGCTACACTTAATAAAAACTATATAAGTTTAACATATGATTTGAGTAGAGAATGGTTGGGAATTATTTTTGAAAAAGTTGTAAAATTATAAGATCAATCCTTTAATAAAGGGTTATGATAAGCATTAGGGATATCTCATAGATGAAAACTCATTCATAGTGTTATAATGATCTATTTTATTTATGGGAGATTCATTGGATGATTTCATGCACTTTTATCTTCAATCACTTTGTAAAAATACATATAGAATCACTTGTAAATTAGAAAAACTTTACAATATGGAGAATTTAAAGGGAATTGTACCTCAATCAATCCCCTTGTGGGTAATTACAATATAAATCCACGTTGTTAAAATAGGAAAATGGTTTATGCAAACCTAGGATAGGGAAATAATTTGAAGCAATAATAAACAAAATAAGAACCATGAAAAAAAAAGATAACCCTTGATGATGTGTGCAATAAATTTGATGAAATAAGAAATAAAAAAAGATGATAAAAATAATATGGACTAGAATATCATGGAAATGAAAGGAGGAAAGACACTAAATAGTAATATTTTATGTTTATTTGAGCATGAAAATGGGGAATCTAATAGATTTAGATAAAGAAAATAAAATATGAATCAACTATAAAGTAAGAGGGAAGGTAAGACACAAGCTTGAGTTTTGATCAAAGATAGGGAGAAATATATTAAGTGTAATATATCTAACAGAAATAATTTAGCCTCTTTTCCTTAAATAATACTTACAAAATGGAAGGATGGAGAGAGAACTTGCACACCAAATTTATTTCTTTAAGTGAAAGCACTTTGTGGAATGTGAATTTGCATGGATGAATGAAATGGGAGGAAGAGGAATTGATTTCTAGGATTTTAGATACATTTAGGGAAAATGAATTCAAGGGATGGGTTAGGTAGGTCATTATTCAACTACCCATTAATTTTGGTGAGAAATTCACCAAAAATAACCTTTTTGGTGAAGGGGCATAGGTAATAATGGTTATCCTCTAGGGGTATTTCTAGCATTTAATTATATGATTCCCAAATTTCTTGTAGAGGATAAAGATATAATTAGTATTAGGAAGTTATCAAACATGGTTTTGATAAAATTTGGAAATAGATTTATAAGGAAAACAAGGTGTTAATAAAGGTCCTAGACACACACGAGAGAGAGAGAGAGAGAAGTCCTAATAGACATGATTAACTATATTTTGAAACAAATATATTAAATTACAAGTTTAAATGATGTGGAAACAAATATGTACTTAAACTAAATGTTCAAAACTAGAAATAACATCCTACTACATGTTAACAACTTATATTAATTAGGAAAGAAAATATTTTTGGAATAATATTAAAAATAGGAAAGAAAATATGCATACCTTGTTTGTTTCTATGATATCTTGCCAAATTTTGTTTGTGTCTCTCTTGTTCTCTTTCTTCTGAAAAATTTTGTTGAGTTGTATTTTGTCTTTTTTTTTATGTCCCATTTTCTTCTTCAAGTAAAAGATGACTTGAATAATCCTCTACCAAAAGTTTTATTCTCCGAAATTTTCCTTGATCGATAAAAATACAAATTAATATTGCAATGTTGATATGAAAAATGAAAAAATAAGTTCATATTTATATGCATATGAATTTTTTTTTAAAGTAACTTGGTCAGCCAGGGGTTCAAACAAAGGTCGGTCGTTGAAAATAATTTTAGCTATCCACCTTCACTCGAACCCCTCCAAATGCATTTTTTAATATTATTTTAAGGGGGTTCACTCGAACCCTCATTTGCTTGAAGGGGTTCTAAGGGGTTCGAGCGAAGGGGGATTCGCTTGAACCCCCTTATTTTTCCCTTGCCCCCCTCCATTACAATTTTATGTAGAATTTTAGGTTTTGAGGCTCGGGTTGAGGATCAAAATGGAATCAACTTGAGAAATCTAGTTGGAGGATTATAGTCCTTGAAACGAGCTCTCCATCAAGTATAGTTTTAATATATTTTGGTTTTATTGAACTTTTTTTAGTTTAATTAAACATAGAATTTTCATCGAAAATCAAGCTCTATGTTTTGCACATGTGGAAAAATAGTAGATTACCAAAAAATAACTGAAAAATATCTATGCTCTTGGTATTGATGTCCTTGATCCAACAAAAAAAAAGAATTTCGATACATTCAAAAAAAGTTGTGTTGCTAAATTCTAATTATTTTGACTTCAAAACTTAATTAAGAAAAAAAAAATCAATAAACACTATAAAACCAAATGGAGATAGATATCGTAGTTACAAATCTAAATTCAAAAAAAAAAAAAAATTATCCTTCATAAAAAAAAGTTGTGTTATACAATAAACACCACTCTTTAAAAATGGTATTTACTATTAAAAACTAGTTATCAAAGGATATGGAAAAAGAAATGCAATCTGATTCCATTTTAAAAAATATATATATATTTAGAATGTATAGAAAAAATGTCACAAATCACTAGTTTGCATCATCTTCAAATTCCTCATGGTTTAGCAGCTATAGGTGTTTGAAAGTGAAGATTTAGTTAAAAAAGTTCAGTTCAATGTCAAGTTTGGCCAAAAAGTGTAACCCACTATTGTGGGATCACTCGATGACTTGGGATGATTTGAAATGACTTGCGATTTGAAAAATTTTGTGCATTCATGAAAGGGATTGATCCTATTCCTGCAGGGCCTGTGATGAGGAGAGGGGTCGTGGGTTGAGGAACAGAGGGCAAAGGAGAAAAATTCCCCATCGAAGCCTTGGGCGGGACAACAGTCATCTTCGAACCCTTCACAGACTTGGTGCTTTGCCCTACAGATCTGCATTCGCTCCACCTCCTTCGCCTCGACACCACCTCCTGTCCACAACTTCCCATCCATCCACGCCTTCGCACAGCAGAACTCCAAAACAATATTGAATATAATTTTATTAATATATATTAAATAATATTAATATAATAATATAAATTATATTCATTATAATATAATATAGTATTAATATATTATATTCAATATTATTATTATAATTATTAATATAATATAATAATGATTATATAAAATTTATTATATTTTAATTATTGTATTAATAATTATATTATTTTATTATTACTATAATATTATTAGATATTATTATTTTTAGAAATTATAATTCATTCACTCCTTGAGCATCAAGAGGCCTTACAAATTCAATTCCATATGATGAATTCCTTAAAAGGGTAAATACAAATCATATTCCTTAACCATATATATTTCACTATGCATGGCATTCAAAAAGAAAACAATATAGTAAAAGGTAGAAGTTATAAAATTGGCTAAATACAAATGTCCGGGAATGACATGCTTAGTTTTGTTTATTGGTCTTGATTGATCTTTTCATGTAGATTGTGATTGATGGTCAAAATTATAGACATATTATTAGTACTTGCCGATAGGCAATACTATTGCAATGAGTTTCATTTTCAATAGTTAACTAGTTATTAAAAAGTTAGTTTTCAACCAATCAAAACTAATATTTAAAAAAAAAAAAAAATCATTTTTGTATAGTTAAGTTGTAAAATATTTAATTTTATAAATTATACAAATTATTTCTTATCAATATGATTGGCTCAAAACTTCTGAGTGTTATTGACGAATTTTAAGGGAAAAAAAATCTAACTATTATTTAGCCTATTATTTCGTAAACGGTGGAAGTGAAATTATGTGTTCTGAGGCGGCAGGTGATGGGTGTAACAATGTTGACAAATTAGCAGAGACACGAACATAACTCCAGCAACAATAAATTAGTGTTGACAAATTGGCAAAGACAGGAGCACAACTCCCGCGGAATTCAATAACAAAGTGTTCACAATAAATACGATGTGATGCCTCTCCATTCCTCAACTATTGTTCATTCCCCCTAAAACTTCTCATCAACGACACCCCTTCCTCTGCGTCAGCCATCAATGTTTGAAATTGCTTGTAAGAAAAGACAAAATCCTTGTGCTCAAATTTGATTGGATAATCGCTTGTGATGACGAATCTACCCAAGCTATCAATGTATATTCAACTTTTTCAAGAGGAGCATCCATAGGCTCTGGACGAACGAGGAATTATAGGCAAGATGGTTTTGCATACGTCTGATTAAATGGTTAAGGCGCCTTATCTGCACTTTATTCATACTCCTATTAAAGGGTGTGAAGGTTATGGCAGGATATATCAAACTAGACTATATGTTACAAATGAATATTTTTCAATTAGTCCATGCAGCCATATAAGGTGCAGTCCAGCTAAAAGGAATAGTGTCTTCTTTCTCAACATGAAGACCTCAAAGAAATCTGATAATTGGCATAAGGTATACAACAACCCTAGCAAGCAACACTTGAGGATATTTTAATAAACCAATGGCCATGTCTTGTCTTCTTATACCCACTCTATCCAAATATTCCACTACATTGGCCACCATTTTCCTCACACTGCAAACCAACCTGACAGGATCCTGATTGATGTCATCTATGTTGCAAGTTGTTAACTGCACCTGGTCTGCACAGATGAAGCTTTTGTAATAGACTACATAATTATGTCTGTGCAAGTAGTTTTTCAAAAAAATTAAAATACTTTAGATGCATCAAGCGTGGGAACTGGTTTTTAGTTGTTTTTGATCCTCTGATATTTGACCAATTTGTTCAAAAATCATTATCGAAGACACCCACTAAATACCCATCTTTAAGCCATGTCTAGTCAGCCTTGTGTTTGAGCACACCCTTAAAGTAAAGTTTGTCTCAATTTGGGACTTTAGGTGTCTTTATTCAGTTGGTATTTGACGAATTTGCTTCAAAATCACTCTCTCAGAGACCCACAAAATCACTATGCTCTTCCTAGGTAGCATTTTGTTCGAGCACACCCTTTAATAAAATCTGGTTCAATGGTACTGAATCAGAACTTATTTGAAGTTTTTTTTCCGTTTTAGTTGGTATTTGATCAATTTTGCTTAAAAATCGCTATCTTTAGATACCCACATGATTCTCCACCTTAAGCCCTTTGTCGAGTTCAATAAGATCTGGTGAAGTTTCACAATTATACTAATGCCATTTAGATGAGGCAGATAGCTGTTGAAATGGAAATTAAGCATATGGTTTAAACACCATTGACCTCACCAGTGAAAGAACACCCAGTTGACAACTTAAGGAACTTTGATTTTCTATCAAAAAGAGAGTTGTGACTTTCAAAGCTTCATCTATCCCCCCAGATACCAATTGGGCTTTTAGTGTTGATTCCAATAATCATAGTCTAAATGGACCTAATACAAGGCAAGACTAAATGTCTTATGCATTGGATATAAGAAAAACTAGCCTTGGTAAAATAGCATTTAGCCCAACTAAGCGGCAAAAGGGTCTAAAAGCTCTAGCTCTGTTTACCTTCTCACTTAACCACACATCTGCTTTATTATAGCTTACCATACTTCCAAATGGAGTTTTTAAGTATAACATTCTTCATCCCCTATATTTAGAAATAAGCAATGTGATTACAACCCATAACAAGTGCTTCACAGTTAAAGCTAATAATTTTGTATGAATAAGGAGTAAAGAACATCTAATTCAAGCTTGACCAGGTGAAGGAAGACTTACTAGACAGTGATGCTCTAAATTTTAAATAACCTAAACAAGTATGAAACAAGGATGGTTGCCTCAAAAAGAAAAAAGAGATTCTAAAGCTACTGGTAAAATATTTCCCCTATGAACCAGGCAAGCCACAGGAGGACTAAGGAGACCCCTTCTTGAGCTCAAATCCTACAAAAAAGTAGTAAATCCAAGGCTATTTCAAAGATATTTGAATGACTATGGATTGATAACTCTCAACAATTACTTACATAAAATTTTCAAAGAGATATCTAAAGTAGTAAAGCCAAGGCCAGCCATTTAATTGAGAATATTTTAATTGTTAAGCAAAAGAATTTTCATCAAATATTTAAGTTCTGGCCATTTTTCAGCAATTACCCACCTTCCCATAGAAGACTAGTGATATAAGTTTCTTCAATTTTCTACAGAAAAATTCAAGTGATAACATCCTTCTCTTATATTTCGCTTCAAAAGTTGAGGGGAAATACTTTATCCATACAAACCTTATCAAGTATATCTAGGATTCCAAATTCTGCAGATTACTTGGTGTACCCATGTGATAAAAAAGAACATACAAGTCAACAATGTTGTCAATGCTTTGTAATCAACAACAAAATCACACATTTTTTTCCAAATGAACATGTTTGAGAAATTGTATTGTCCTTGCTACCAAGAAGTTCAACTATTACAGGCTTATATTTTTTCCAAAAGCAACAATCGGCTTCAATCCATACAAAATTGTTACTTTTTAGGGATTTTGCTTAAATCGTGCTAATTTGGAATCTTCATATGCCAAAGACAACAACAGAAAATGACCCACTTGAAATTAGAACAAGTTTAAGAATGCCTATTAGAGCTTCAGGACCTTGATTGTTGTTAATTTGAATATATCGTAGCATGGAAATTTACAATACAGCTGGATCCATACTTCAATATGTCTGGGATAACCTTTTTATGTTTTGGAACGTGAATATATTTTTGTACTTGTGTCCTTGGCATTGTATAATGATCTTAAAATATTGCATGCTTCTATATTTTGTTCTATCTCTTCCATGGGATGGATGATGCATTCTAGATGTTTTGGGTATGAATGTATCTAGAATTTGGAATTTTATCTAGGTTTGGAAGTAAAATTTACTAAGGTCATTATATATTTAAAACTATGAAGTGGTCCCAAAACTTTTATTTGCTTGTTTATTCTAGAAGGGTCTTTGGTATTGTCAAGTTATAGAAACCTCTATAGTAGATTTTTCTCTACCAAAACAAAGTAAACTTATACTTCAAAAGTTCAAAAAGGCTCTAAATTAGGTTAAGTTTCAAACAATAGACCCTCCTTAGGAACTCTGGTTTGGTCTGACTTGTTTCTCAAAGAGGAGTCTCTTTTGATTGGCTTAATTTGGGTTTTGTTTCTCTGATTTGAAGTTGAATATTATATATAATTATTATCACTCATCTTTTTGTGTGTATCTGACTCCACATATTTATCATATTGTTATTTAGCATAGGTGTTAAGATTTCATAAATAACACTTAACACCTATTACTCTACATATTTATCATATTGTTATTTAACATAGGTGTTAAGATTTCATAAATAACACTTAATAGCGAGCTAAGCAATATTGTTGATTGGTTTCAAATTTAGAGAAATTACTTGTTCATACACAAATGAGGAAATAATGAACAAAAAGAAACAGTTCAAAATTATAAGATCCAAAATTTTATCATTAACATAACTAATTAACAATGCATATTTAGAAGTTGTAGTTTAAAATTTAAAGTACATAGCCTTCAACCTAAAACTTTATCTTTTAGTGGATTTCACATTTTCTGCCTATTTGTTCTTTGCACAATGTAAATAACATATTTTGTTATCAATATAAAGAGAAAATACTTATCATAAAATTAGGAATAAGATAGTAAGTTTGTTATTGTATATATCCTCAATTTTAACTTAATGAAATAAAAGATAGTTATGTGTATTTATATTAATATTAATAATTATTAATTATTAATTTAATTATATTATATAAAAATCAATTAAATATTCAAATTTAAAATATTATAAGGAAATTATAAATATTAAAAAAAATAAAAATCAAATTAAATTGATAGTATAATATAAATTGCTTAAATAATTTTATATTAAATAAAATATAAATGAAATGAAATGATTTTATAATAGAATAAAATAATAATTATTTAAACATTAAATTTATATAATAGCAAATATTAAATAATAATATGTATAATATAATTTATGTATCTTAGTAAATGTAATGATCATTTAATTTTTTTACATCAAACTACATAGTTTATTTGGTCTGAATAATTAAGCTTAAAATAATTATAATATAATCTATTGGCTAATTTTTTAATTTATAATTTATAGTAAAATATTTATTATAATTAAAATAATTAATAGACTTTTTAATAATTAAATTACAATACTAGAAAAACAATTTGTTGTGTTTCACTTTTATTTATTGTCATAATAACCAATTAAAAATATAATATTTGCTATTTATTAATTTTTTTTAATGTATTATATTATATACATATAATTTTATTAATTTTTTGTTTTTAAAAAAATCTTTACAAAATATATTTCTTGATTTATTATATCATTTACACAATAACTTTACAAAAAAATAGCTTTACTAATTTCCTTGAACTATTGATAATTATTCTATAATTATATTAACTTTCTCATAATTAAAAAAAATACAAACATACAAAATTCAAACTCCAATTACAATACTTCTAGACATGGTCATTTGAAGTTCGATTGTTTCAACATATTTTTTCTTGTGCATTTATGTATCTAAATGTGGTTGGTGCTAATAAAAAACTTGGGAAGATTGCTATTTGTGTACACTGGGAGTGTGAAAAATTACTTGATAAATAGTTAATCTTCATTATTGATAAACAAATTTAAATACATGACAAGCAAAAAAAGAGCATGCCTAAATGATAAGTCGATTATGTGCTATCATCTTCTATAAATGTTGATGTAATACAAGTGAGGCTAATGATTTGATTGCATTATCTAAGGTGAACAAATGACTTATGACTTTCTTTTAAACAATATCCTCAATGTCTAGTCATATTCTTCAAAAGGATTGACTCATAAAATGAGAAATCAATTTGAAATTAGAAGGACTAGCTTGCAAGTGCAACCCTTGTCAAATAACATATTTACACTCATAATCTAACCCAATCTACATCCATGACTTAATCCAAAATAATAAAAACCAACAAAAATTACCAATTTTATTCTAAATAATAAATTAAGAATTATTAAAACTAAGTTTATAATTAAAATTAATAAATGCTTAAAACAAAGCAAATTAAACATCAATGTATTTATGACATGAAAGGGTAATGGCTGCTAGGAATTTTAGTTTGGCCCCTACCTAGTCATGGGCAGCTCAGGTATTCGTTACTTTAACTCTATGTCGGACAGAAACGTAAAGAATAGTGTGGAAAGAACTAGAACCCTCTCACGGAGAAACGAAATTACGAGGCTTCTCTCCAAAATTCTAGACCTCTCCACCGTGTACCATAAATTAAACCTGCGTATCATTCAATTCAGCACACACAGAAAGGCGATTCAAAGAATCAGTAAGAACGATTAATCAGTGTTTCCTAGCTTTTTCAATAACCTAATCGTCATGTCTCTGGTTCCCAGCGTATTTGGAAGGAAATCCAGCGTGTTCGATCCATTTTCTCTTGAAGTTTGGGATCCGCTAGGAGCTTTTAACTCCTCTTTTAGCAGGGATTTGGCTCCTTCAGAATTTGCAAGGGACACGGCTGCCGTTGCCAATACACAAATCGATTGGAAGGAAACTTCCGAGGCTCACATTTTCAAGGCCGATCTGCCAGGTAAGTAATTTATTTTGGCCTTTCTTAAAGATTTATCTTCAGTCTAGACATTTTGGCCGTTGCATTTACATATTTTCAAAAAATTTAAGTATTCAGCTGCTAAGGTTCAAACGCGGTACTGATTGTCAGGACTGAAGAAAGAAGAGGTGAAAATAGAAGTGGAGGATGGACGGATCCTGCAGATTAGTGGAGAACGCACTAAAGAAGAGGAGCAAAAGAATGAGAAATACCACCGAGTGGAACGCTCGCGCGGCAAATTCCTGCGACGATTCCGGCTGCCGGAGAATGCGAAGGTGGAGGAAGTGAAAGCTGCCATGGAAAATGGAGTGCTGACGGTGACTGTACCAAAACAGACGGAGCCCAAGCCCAAAGTCAAATCCATTGAGATATCTGGCTAAAAGCAGAGAACTTTACATCTTTGAAGTGAATTATAAATAAGCCATTTGCTAAATGATGCCACCGTAGCAAGATATAAAATAAAACATCAATGATGTTTACCCTGTAAATTCAGGTGTTATTTATAAATATTAATATCATATTGTTTATCTATTGTGCCATATAATTAGTAATATTCATATTGTTGATGCGTTTGTTCATTCTTACCTGTAATTTGCTTTTGCACAATTTAAAATAATGCATTCACACTATAAGAGTGTCTGTTTTCATCCTTTCAAAAAGTGATGTACAGAAAAAATATACTTTTCCCTAATTTTTTTCAGGTTAATTATATAAATGCATACATATAAATTTATATTTAATATTTTAAAATTAAGTTAAAAAATATTTATTATTTAATTTTAAAAATTATGATGAAAAATAGTTTAATGTCATATAGAATTTGGTCTTTAATAGAACTAAAAATTATTACATCTAGACGTAAAAACTACTTCTTATAACAATAAATCAAATCATGACCATTAATTATATATAGATGGAAAAAAACCAAAGTGCTAACAATAAGCATCTTATGATTAAAATACTTAAATGTCATATAGAATTTGGTCATTAATAGAACTAAAAATTATTATGTTGAGACATAAAAATAAGGGTTCGGGAAGCTCATGGTTGGCACTTGAAAAGCCAATCACTTTCATGGACTTGGAGATTTGACATGAAGGTAAAAGGTAGCATATATATCTTTTAAATAATCTATATAAATAATGTCAAAATATATAATTATTGAAGCATCTAAGCTGCCCATTATCCTTATTTTTTGTTTGTTTGTTGCACAACCAATTTGAAGCAAATAAACCAAATAAGTAGATTTCTTCCATTTAAAGTTGATTTACATCCCTCACTTGATTAACCATAAAAAGTTTCTTCTCATTTATTTCAAAATGAAAACCTACATGAATGAATTTATTTTTAATTGCTATGATAAACATAGAGCCTTAGGGCCTGGAATAACAACATAGACTTATTTTTTTGGATTGGAAAATGTCAGCTGCCATATCCAATAAGTGCAAGATGTTCTCGTGGAACTCTTTGCTAGTGTCTTTTAAAATGTTTGGAACAACACCTTGGTGTAAGAATATACAATCTCTATGTCAAAAACATATAATGCTTGCTTAGAATCTAAGAAAATACAATTATTAAAATGGTAATAGATGAAAATAAAGGGTAGGTTAGGGGAATATTATTATAGTAGTTTAAAGAGTCTGATGGTTTAGGGTTTGTGAGGCATGTAGCTTGTAGTAAAAGATAACATATTAGAAGTTCTTCAACACTACTTAAAGATAAAAATAAAGTAAACATATATAATATTACACAGTACACTAGATGAACCTTCCAAACAAAGATTTCCAATATTTGAATGGTCTTTTCAAATTCTTCCCATAAATCTCCACACAACATTCATTTTTCCTTCTTTGCTATCAAACATCAAGCATCATCAAGAATTCCAAAGGAAACTCGAGTGTCAATTCTGCTATATGAATTGGGAGCTTGCATTTAGAGGGTACCTGCATCGAAACAATTAGTATCACATTTGGAACAATCCACTCAAAGGAAAAGCATTTAACACTTAAGAAATAAATACAAGAATTTCATTCTTTAATTGAAGAGCAAGAATTATCCATAAAAGCGAGAAAATCTACATCACAAATCAACTACCTTTATTCAAATATGAAGTTAGATCTCTTGTGATAAACTTTTTCCACCTTCAAATCCAATGATCTCTTGATCTATATTGTAGGAATTAGTGTTGAACATAGGTTAGTAAATAATAAATAAAGTAAAGTTTAGTTGTTAGTTAGTTAGTTAGTTATTGAGTAGTTGTAGGTTGAAAGGCTTTATAAAGCCACTTAATGTCATAATTTGTCGTTGATGAATGAAGAATTCACAGGTTTGAGCCTTTAGCTCTCTTTTGTCTCAAATTCTAATATGGTATCAGGTTTCGAAAGAGGCTTCTTTGAATTTTACCCCACTCGTGCTTCGTTAGTCAAGTTGATTAAGGAAATGGATTAGCAAATACCATACCACGGGCCTCTATAAGCCCGTCACCTTTTTCTATGTCCATCCATTTGTTGTAAAGTCAAGTGGTGCAAACAAAGGACTAATGAATACCATGGACCTTGCATGAAATCTGGAGTTTGTATAGTCCACCCTTGTATATTTGTGAGTAGATACCTCGGACCTCGCAACAAATGTGTTGACATCTACCATTCATGTGCACCTTTCTCTTACATTGTGCACATTATTTCCTCGATATTTCCTCTATATATATATATATATAATTTAGTTTTCTGGCTGATTCAGTAAAAGCCCCTGCAAAATTTGAATATTGAATTTGATGTTGATTCAGAGAAGAATTCATATGTTTCTGTGCTATGATTGGGTGTGCATTTTGAAAGAAGTTTAATGGCCACTGCAAATGAGGCATTTTGACACGTTTTGCACAGTTTGAAGACATTTGGAAAAAATTAATACCTGCGTTGCCAACGGTATCATGTTTTGTTGCACCCAACCACTCAGGAATAAAAGCAAAAATGGCTTTTTAACATATTTAACCAGGTACTATGGGTGAAGCCGCCATTAGAGCAATCAACACGCTGGTGAATGTATTTATTATTATTTGCAGTTTGATAAAGAAAAAAGTCATACGCATTCTATGGATTGGGTCATTTAAGATCATTAGAGCACAAGACTATCAGACAAAGCGATGGCTCCTTCCTTATTTCGACATATCTCCCAGCCGCGAGAACCTGTGATTGAAGTGGTTTATTTCTTCAGATGTTAATTGCCGAGATTGCTGTCAAATCCATACTTGTTGCAGACATGGAAAGAAAGGATGTTAACTTGGGATTTCTAATCAAAGACCATTATTTTTTTAAGTTATTTTCAGTCGTTGCAATGGTTAGAAGTTAGATTCAGTAGTTTGAAACCTCATTTTATGTATACTAGAATTAACTGTAATTCAAGGTATAGCATAGCATTGCGTGGTTGCAATCAACACTATAAGTGGTATTGTGGTATACAGAAACAAGGACTTTCTTTTTAGTGGTTTACTGCATGGGAAGAAAGTAGTTAGTTATGGAGCACTCACTGCAGGGCTTAAATTTGACGGTTGATCTTGCCTGTCAACAATTTTTTTTAATGACGGTTATCTATTCAAAGGTGCCCTTAAAACATTATGATATACCTTAGTGTAAGTAAAATTATTTATAAATTATATATATATATATCATTATATAAATTTTGACAGTCTATCCAAAATCTCTTCTTTCATCTGATACAATCTTCTTAAAATTTTGATTGTATTTTACGACAAAAATTTCTAAATACGGTCATACGGCCATCACATTTAAGCCCTGTGGAGCAGATAAACGACCATGAGGAGCAACATATCTGCCTGATCTTTGATTATAATTAAGCACGTGGATGCACTTTCGGTAGAAATCTTTTCATCGAAGGGGAGAAAAAATAATGGTATTAGGAATTAGTGTTTAATATTAATAAATAATAAATAAAGTAAAGGTTAGTTGCTTGTTTGTTAGTTAGTTGTTGAGTAGTTGTAGTTTGTTAGTTAATTGTTGAGTAGTTGTTGAATATTGAAAAGCTTCTGAAAGACAAGTACGTGTTTAAACATATAGTATATGTTGATTAGTTGTTCCATCTTACAATGTATAAATAATAGGTTGGTAAGAGTAGATGTTGCATCATGCACAAAATTTATATAATTGAAGGTATATTATTCTTATCAATTTTTTGCATAGTTAGATTATTTAAAATTCTAACACCATTTTTTATATTTTGCTATCTTTTACTTTAGAAGTATTTTTAAATTATTTTATTTTATATATGTTATTAACTTTCCAAATAAATTTGTCTTTTAATTTTAATTACTTATTATGAACTATACTTTCAATCATGTTATACAATAATTATAACAATCAATATTTGTGTCTCTTTACTAATTACTATGAATTATGCTTTTAGAATTCATAAATCAACTAATCAATTTGCAAAGGAGTTCTACTACCAAATCACTCCATCATCAATATTTGTTTTGAGAAACCAACTCAACTTCAACTATAGTAGTTATAATTTGTCTAACACAAATCTAACAACTATAATCTTCATTGTCCAAATAAAATTATGATATATTTAAAATTAATTTTCTTAATTAAATTAATTTTTATTTTTTAGTTTTTTAGTTTTTAAATATACAATATATTAATTTACAATTAAAATCTTAATTATATTATAAAAAAATATTTATAACTTTCCTACTCCTCTTGTCCATGTTGATGCCGTTTGGGGTTATAAAACTAGCATACATATATTAAATATTAATATATATAAAATAGGTTGAGGGTTATCATTCTCTAATTTTCTTTTTTGATTGATTTATTTTGATAACATCACTTCCACCTACTTCTCATTTTCAATACAGCTTCAAAAACTTTACACATTGTTGGATGCCACTATAGAATCTCTGCAAAAAAATTAAAAAAAATTCAACATTTCTGCCATTTTCATTTTTCCATTCTCTCCGCGGACGCAAACGCAACACAAAACCCTACACGTGACTGTATGAAATTTATCTGCTGTTTTTAAACCTTTTTAACAGAGGTTAAAACCCTATTTTGAACAGAAAATCGCCCCATCGAAGATAAAATCGATAAGAAACAATAAAAAATAGCAAGTCTCGACAAGTTTTTCGTGATCATGTGGGAAAAATCAGAAAACAAGTTGATTGCGTTTTATAACAGAACTAAAATATTTTATACTGAAAAAATCGCGATTCACGATTTTTACGATCATTTGCGATTTTTTTCACGATTTCTGCGTCCATGATAGAGACCATATCTTCTAGACCAGATGTGACAAATGCTTTTGGGATGACTCGGGATTGGGACGTACCATATGAAATAACATGACATGCGCCATAACATGTGTAGAGCAGTAAAACTTAACTTTATCCTTCTGCAGACTGAATTCCTGCTGAACTTTTGCAAAAGTCATACCTAACATTTATGGTTGAGCTCTGAAACCGTTGTAGTTTTTTCTGCAACCCGATAGGCTGGCAGTGGGTCCACGTAAATTTTGAAGTTCCCTACTGTTTCAATGCTGCGCAGTTTCCCGTAGACATCTACGTCACATTTAATAGCCCTTCCTCACGGACAGAGCATTCATCAGTATCGCCACGGTTAAACCCTTTGTTAATCGCGGTTTATCATCTTCCCCTATGTAAAATCTCATATTATTTGCTTCCAATAAAAAAATGATGCATGTGTGAAACTTTTTGGGTGGTATGCGAACAATTAAAAGGCCTGCTCTCCATTCGCGCTAGAGTCATTAATTTACGAACAATTAAAAGAGTTAGTCTCCATTCCATTCGTTATTTGTTGATTTAATGTTCAATATTTTTAATAATATTGGATCAATAGTTGTGACTTTAAAGTTGTTAGTGTAGATGATCACTACCCATAATTGAATGAAATGTATTCGTTAGATCTAAAAAGCAACAAATCATGTGATGCCACATCAGTGCACTAATAAAACATGATTTAGTGCACAAGTATTGGTCTCTTTTTTTGGGGCTTTTATGGACACCTCAACAAAAAGCATGTTGATGTGCCATCATATTTGATGATATGGCCTTGAAACCTTAGTTATAAGCACTTACCAAATAAGTTGTAGAAAATTGGGAGTAATTTGAAATTTCCACATAGAATTTTGAGAAGCGTGAACTTACTACTGGATCCTCTACCCTAATTACGAAAAATCAAATTCAAATGGTAGTGCAATCATAGATCCAATTAGGTACGTTTCTCTGCCATTCCTCTTCAATTTAAAGATGCTCATAATGCATTTTTCACAAAAAATCCAACTTTTTTTTTTATTCAATTAATTTGTTGAGTTATTGTATTTCTTCCTTGCTTCTCATACTTTTATTCTAGGGGAAGCGTCCCAATAGTCACCATAGCTACCTTCGCGCATCCACAGATCTTAAACGATGCATCAGATTTTGATGATTCTTTTTGTTGTCTTTGTATGCGACTTAACTACTTATAGCTATTGATTTGGCTTTTGGGTAGTAACAACGCATGTTGTGGAATCCATGAAGCATGGAAGGGTCAAAAAATGATCATTTCAAAGTGTTGCCTACTACATCACCCCTATTTCGCCAATACCCATCTGTGAGACAATCAATAACAATTTAAAAATTATCCAATTAGAAAATTTAAAAAAACACCTAATTCTAAGTGTTTATCCATGTGGGCATGCTCACGTTAAGGACTTTAATGTTATGAGGGGGGAAATTTAATAATCCAACCACCCTTTCATGTCCACCCTCGACCACATATACCTATTCTCTACCACAGATTATTGGGCTTTTTTTAGCCCCAACACAATTATCTCTTGTCATAATAGAAGACATTATTTTCCCTGCGGACTTCTTCCCGCCATCCTCTTCAGCCTGCAATGCTTTGCAAAGGCTCCTCTTCAGCATGTGGTTTCCTTTGCTCACAAGCAACACACATTGCATCCTTCCTCCTTGCATTTTGCAGGTTCAATAATAAGTTTTTACTACTTCCTACATGCAGTTTGTTGTGGTTTTTTATCATTTATATGTATGGCGTTGAGGGTTTCATTGAAATGATTTCTTTTGAACTTTATACTATGAAATCATTACATAGAATGTGAAATAAATAGAACATTGTATGGTTTTATTTTGAATCCCTAGTTTATAATCATGAAATTTAATGGCTATAGGGTTATTGTCCTAATTTTTTGACCAATTTCAAGATTACACATCATGCATGTTGTCCATGTGACATATATCATCGACCCATAATTTCTCCTTACATTTTGTAGACAATGATACGATTTAATCCATTTTCCTCCACCTATTTTTTCAATTTTGCATCACTATATGGATGTCATGTAGGCTTTCATTATACTGTGAAATAATTACAACGAATGTGAAGTAATTGCAATTGTATTTCGGTTTAGGGTTATTGTCATAATTTTTCGACTGGTTTCAACAGTACTATTCATGCATTCTCTAGGTAAGGTTTCATTACATTATGAAATATTTTTTTGTATGGCATCGAGGGTTTCATTGAAATGATTTATTTCACTTTATACTATGAAATCATTACATAGAATGTGAAATAAATAGAACATTGTCTAATTTTATTCAGAATCTCTAGTTTATAATCATGAGATTTAATGGGTATAGGGTTATTGACCCAATTTTTTATCTAGTTTCAGGATTACACGTCATGCATGTTGTCCACGTGACATATATCATCGACCCATAATTTATCCTTACACTTTTGCAGACAATGATATGATTTAATCTATTTTCCTCCACTTATCTTATCAATTTTGCATCACTTATGGATGCCCCTATATGGTTTCATTATACTGTCAAATTATTTTAGCAACTATGAAGTAATTACAATTATGTTTTAGTATGGGTTTTCTTTATTTTAGTAATAACATTTTGCAGACAATGATATATTCGTATCAAATTATATATATATATATATATATATATCCCTGGTAACATGTGTCGAGGAAGAGATATACGTGACTGAGAGTGGACATAAAACGGTGGTCGGATTATTAAATTGCCTCTCTTCGTAACATTAAAGTTTATAATGTGAGTGGGCTTACATGAATAAACACTTAGAATTAGGTTTTTTTATGTTGTAAATGGATTTATTTTTTTTGGTCGTCTTTCGAACAAGTAATGTCGCAATAGGGGTAATGTATCAGGCGACACTTTGATATATATGTATGTATACATATACATACACATAGATGTCTACTCATGACACACTGTATTGTTACATTACAGTCCTAAGCCTTCCAGACCATGCATGTTTATGATTTTTTTATTGACAAACATGTTTATGCTTCAATGACATGTAATGTTGGTTATACTGTTTGTGCATCAACGCCATCTACTATTGTGTAATGTCCCCTTTTATGAGCATTGGAGTTTAGAGGAATTAGCCTATTCTTGATCCTCGTAGGCTAATGGAGCTTGATAAGAGGGTCGTTTGGCAGATACCCAGTTGATTGGTTGGCTCATTTCGTGATTAATTCTTCATATGGAGGTATTCTAATGATATGTTTCTATTTTTAGAAACCTCATGTTATAAACTAATGTTATGTTTGCACTTTATGTTATGAATAATTATTTTATTATAAAGTGCAAAATAATAAAATAATATTCCTTCTAGAAGGTGACTTGGGAAAGTTCTAGAAGGAGGCCGACCTATTGAGGAAAAAGAATAAATAGGCATTGAAGGCTCATTTCCTATCAAGGCAGATTTGGATGTTGTTGTTGTTTCATCTTGTGGAGCTTAGGGCTTCTGCAGATTGTTTTTTATCATAGGAAATAAAAACTTCCTATTGATAACAATTTTGAGGGTGTGAAATATCACCTGAATTATTGCAGCTGAGGGAGAGGTTACTTCAGACTTCTCATTTGCACAAAATTTGTGGCCTCTGGCCAATTTTGCTGAGGATTTGATTGGAGACATTGGAGAGCATCATTGGAGCATTGCATCTTTCATCAATTGGTGATAACAAGAGGTCGATTTGCATTAGGAGGGCCTATTGTATATTCAGATTTTTATATTAGATATTTCCAGAATTCTGATATGTTTTTTCAGTCATCTTTAGTTTGCATATGATGCCAGGATATTGCTTGTTGTGGCCACGATATCCATTGGTTTGGGTCTTGGTTTGGAGTGCTTGAATTCTAGGGAGTTGGAGATATTTTTTTTGAGCTTGGAGTCATCATACCAGCATTCTGATTTTTGATACTAGTCACCATTACCAGCTAGTGAAGACCCACAAATTTTCTTGTAACTCCTCTATCTTGGTTCGATTCCTCTTTCTTCCTTGGGCGCACTTCATTAGAGGGTTTGGAGATGAACATGGATGCATTTTGGAGGGCGTAGAGGCTGAGAACTATTTATAAAAAAATCATTTATATCAGAACAGGGGCAGTTGGGTCTAAGGCATGATTTGGAGCTGAAAGGTCATGAATTAAATCAGATATTGCTAGCTTCTTCATCAATAATCAAAGGCAACTTCATACTCTAGGTGTTAATTTATGCGTAGTAAAGTTGTTTTTCAAGCATTGGAAGGATTCTATAATCATTTTCCAAAGAACATATCAGTCTGATCACATAAACCAGCAAACTAGAAGGCTGCAAGTGAATTGTTTGACGATATTCCTTGAGCTCTTATCAACTTTTTGAAGTCAGTTTGAGCAAGGCTCATTACATATTGCTACCTGCATAAATGGTAAGTTGTGTAAGGCCTCCCAATAAAACAAATATTAAACCAAATATAAAATTGAATTCATTCAAGGCATTGTTGAAATCAAACATAAATGGCAACTGTAATATGAAATGATCGATTATTTCCCACATATATGTAGATGTATATATATTATATGTATGTATATAAATAAGATGCATGTCTACATATATCTGATTATATCAAATTACACAAAACCTCTTACCATAAATCAATGCATTTTCCACATTCTAAGATTTTATGAAAGGGAATTTCTAGTGTCATTTTCATTCCAAATTCTCCTCTATTTTCATTGAATATCCTCTACAAAATTTAGAGCTTAGGAAGGAAATTGTGATATGATCCTAATTGAAGGGCATTTGTTTTGTTTGGTACACCTTAAATAACTAAATTCATGTTCTAATAAATCAAAATACTAATATATATATATGTACTCGGTGTTTAAAATATTTTGAGCCATACAAATTATACTATTTTCAGTTAGCTATTGAAAATCAAAGGGTCCAAATATAGAAATAACAACATTATTTATTTCTTAATCATATCACAGTCACATCTTTATCACCCGCATCTTATCATTCATGTTAAGCTTTGCAACTGCATAAATCATATATATATATATATATATATATATATATATATAATGTGAGCTTAAGAAGACAACCTCTGCACATCCCAGATTGAAGGGTGCTTATTTATGTTGGTACACCTTGAATAACTAAACTCATGTTTTAAAAAATCAAAATTTTGTTATATATATATAAGTCAGTAAACTTTATATGTATGTATGTACATGCATTTGTATGTATGTATATATATGCATATGTATATGTAGTATGTATGTATGCATATATGCATATGTATGTATGTATAAGGATATGTATATGTATGTATTTATGCATATGCATATGCATGTATGAATGTACATGTAAGGATCCAAATGCATTATTAATGTTCTCTTAGTCATAATCATAAATGTATGAATGTATGTAAAGATCCTATGCATGATGTGAAATGTTGAAGATGGTCAAAATATTATGCAATATATTCCTCCAATCAAAACTCTTATTGTTGTGCATTCTTCTTCTTTTATACGAAATTGTCGTTGTGCATGCAACATTGTAAGGATGATTTGATGTGGGAATGTCATTACCCCCAATTATAACAATTTTTTTGCAAGCATGCGAGGGTGTCGAGAGTTGAACCAAGTATGTGGATGATCAACATGTCAATGAAACTATGTTTGTTAACACACTAAACTATATTGGGACATTTTGTTCTAAATGCATTGTGATTTTTATAATTTGTGGTATATTGTGTTCATATGTTTATTGTTCTTACGAATGCATATTTGTTTGGATGATTATATGTATGTATGTTGAACTCTCAATTGCATAAAACTATTTTGGTCGGCATGTGAGGACTTCTCGACATTAAATAAAAGACATCAAGCATTAAGCATAGGTAAATTCTTCATGACTTTACTTTGGCAATGACCTAGTAGGCAACATGTGTTGTTATATATATGATTGAAACATAGAGGAATTAAGTAATACTATAGATTAATTATATATGTATATATGTATATATGTATATATGTATGTATATATGTACATATATATGTATATGCATATATACATATATATGTATATGTATATGCATACATATGTGTGTGTGTGTGTGCATATATATATATATGTATATGTATATATATAATCTAATATAGATATATATCTATATCGAATTATATATATTTCCAATATATACATGAATAAATAGTTAGAATTAGGTGTTTTTTAATTTTGTAATTGGATATTTTTTTATTTTTTATTGATAAATACTAAAAAATAGTGGAATTAGGTGATACCACAAAAAATACATGGCTAAAACATACAATAAACATAGCAACATATTATTGAAACCATGTATTCACTTTCTTGTCACCTATTACAAATGTGAGGCTCCAAATATAACAACAACAACATTAGGACATTCCATAAGCATATGAAAGTTATATCTTAACTTGAATTGTAACCATAGATTAGGTGGTACCACAAAAAATACATGGTTGAAACATACTACAAACATATCAACATATTATTGAAACCTTGTATTCACTTTCTTATCACTTGTTACAAATGTGAGGTTTCAAATATAACAACAAAATTATGACATTTTATAAGCATATTAGAGTTATATCTTAACTCAAACTACAACCATAGATTGCACAAAATCGGCATGTGCGAACCAGAAAAACATGATCTGCTCTGCAAAGCAGATCCCCAAAATATGTTGCTACATCAATCAAAAAACCAAATTCATTACAAACTTAATCAATTCTCCATATAGCTAGGAAAAGGAGGTGGTGTCACATATCCAGAGGCAACATTGTCCAGTCCATTTGTAGGCACTATTAGTTGGTTAGGAGAGGTTTGTAGGTAGCTTTCTATATGAGCAAGCAACGCTTGGCTTGCATCTAAATCCAATTGTAATTGTTTCGAGCCAGTCCTAGTTGCATATTACTAATAGTTGCAAAGGTCGGGGATAATATGTTTATCATATCAAGAGGAATTGGGTGTTAGGGGGTAGAGGATTCTCCACTATACTCTTACGCCTTTTTCTCTCTACTTGATTTTCTTTCTTTTCAACTGCCTTTTATTCTCAATCAACCTTGGCCTACTCTTGTCTAATTGCCCTCTCTCGGATTCTAATCAACTTCTCCTCTTCTTCTTTCCATTTTCTTGCTTTCTTCTCTAGCCTAATTGCTTCCATTTCTATCTGGTTTGCTTCATGTTCTACCTTCCTCTCCCTCATCTTCTCATTTTTACATTGTTGCAACTCATCATTTCTCTTCTTTTGCACCTCTTATTCATTAAGAATTTCATTGTAGGTCTCAGATGTTAATATTTATGACTACCTACTAAGTCAAAGCACTCTTCAATGACCTCCCTGTGATGTTTGATGCGCCCTTTGCAATGGAAGTCTCAAAAATTTATTGGTTGAGCTTGTCGTTTATTTCCCATCTTGTTGGGTGCATGAGATGGAGTTAGCATCTTCATCACTTATGTCATTTTAATCTTCACAATCAACACCACTTTGTTGGTCCCAATTCGCTTCCTTGGTGAAGTAATGGATTACCTCAACTAGATCAGTTCATGGTGGGGATAAAATGGAGAAGGTGACTTCATCCTTTGTGAAATTTTTTTGCAGTCCAATATTTATGGATGCTTCCTTTAGCTATTCTGGTTGGAAAAATTGTGTTGGAAAATTAAGACCATTTTTTTCGTAGTCTCTGTACTCTCATTGTAAGTTGCTCGAACATCCCTGATTTCTAGTTGGTTGGCTTGTGGTGGCAAATTGAGACCTTTTGTTGTAGTCTTTGTACCCTCATTGTAGGCTACTTGAACATTAGTTGGTACATTATATGCATCGTAATATCACATAAAACCATTAATCTAATCCTCATTGTAACCAAACAATCTCAAGTAGGTCTTTACTGCAATGTATTATAGATCATCTTCCATTGTAACTACATCATGCTCTGTTCTAGTAGTTTGTACATCCTCTTCAACTACAAAGGCCTCACTTGGCCTCATATCCCTGTCAAGAGAAGACCAATTAAGTGGCCAAATTCTAGTTCTATAGAATCCACTCATAATGTTGGCTAGTGCCAATACCTGGTTGAATGCTTTGTTTGCAAGAGTTGCTAACTCTTCCCATCCAATCTCAATATGGGGATTGTTTTCCATCCATTTGATTCTTTGTTGTTTGAAATAAGTCTTGCAAGGAAAAAAAATACTAACATCCAATGGTTGTAGCTTATGGTTGGTATGCGCAGGCATGGTCAATAGGTCTATTCCTAAATGCCTTTCTTCTTCTATGGTCTTGAAACCCACATGGCTACCATGACCGTCAAAGATAAGCAAGGTCCTTTTCATGGGTGAAACCCCACCGGGGTTATTAGCTGCAAAATTTTCTAACCAATTAAAAAATAGTTCCTTTGTCATCCATGTGTGTTCTTGGGTTGCCATGCATGCCCCTTCCTCGTAATTTTCAATGTAGTTTCTCATGCACCTCTTGGCTTTGAACAATTAAAACCCATGTTTAATGAACCCACATGCACTAACACAAGCCAACACTGTGATCCACTCTCTACTTTTTGATATCAAATGCAGTACACATCTCAATCCCAATTTGGAAATCACTCTCATGCCCCAATTCCTACCATCTTGCACGTTGGTCTCATCGCAGTTCCAAATTTGACTCAATCCATAATGGTGTAGGTTGTACATATTCACTAGGTTATCATAGAAAAATATCATGACAAAAGGCCAAAGCATAATTGTTGTGTCGGTGTCCACTCCTTCAGTTGTTTTGATTATCAAATTTGGGTGCCTTTTTAAAAAACCTACCCACCACGACCTCCCCGACATCACATTTCTAAACAGGTTGGGACTACTTGCAATTATTTGGGAAATAGTAGATTGTAGTTGATTGACTTGAAGTTCGTGGCCAATTTTAGCCATGTCCTTGCACCATTGGACAACTTCAACCTCCTCCTCATTAGATAAAATGGTACGTGGTCCCCTCCTCTTCATGGTGGTAACTCCCAATAGCTAGGACCTCAAACTGCTAGACGAGATACCCCACTTAATTGATGCAGACCTAATTGACATGTTATTGTCTTTGATACTAGCAATTGCTCTTTCCATGTCAATGAGTGACCACTATCTAATGGGTACAGGTGAGGGAAGGTGCAAAGGTGGTTCAAAATCTAGTTTGACTTGAGTTGTGTTGGTTATTTCTTCTATAGATTCAAGAACATCTACTTCCTAGTTGGGGATTGTATTCATTTCCTTAGCAGACTGTGTATCAGTGAACTGCACCCCACAAGTGACTCTAATTGAGTGCTTTCCTTTTCCTACTGATTGATTTCCCTTTCTACCCAGTACCATGATTTTCACTTAACCTGCACCCATAATAAAATCGGTATTACTTGTTATTGAAGCATAAATATGTTTGTCTAGTATCAGAAACATAAACATGCATGATTTGAAAGGCTTAAGACTGCATTCTAACATTCAGAGTGTGTCATGAATATATACAAAAAATTCACGTAATCCCAGGTTTTACTTGTTTAAATCGAATAGTGCATGGTCCCTGCTTTAAAAATTATATGTGTATGTATATATGTATATACATATAAATACATATATATGCATGTGTGTGTATATACTTATACATATACATATGTATATGCATATATGTGTTTGTGTGTATATATATATATATAGACACATATATGTGTGTGGTGACATATTACTGAGACAAAGAAAACCTAAACCGAAATAGAATTGTAGTTACTTCACATTCATTATAATTATTTCATAGTATAATGAAACCCTACATGGCATCCATACAATGATGTGGAATTGACAAGATAAGTGGAGGAAATCGAATTAAATCATATCATTGTCGACAAAAATGTAAGGAGAAATTAATGGGTTGACGATATATGTCACTTGGACAACATGCATGATGTGTAATCCTCAAATTGGTCAAAAAATTGGGACTAAATGTAGGAAGTAGTAGAAACCAATTATTGTACCTACAAAATATAAGGAGGAAGGATGCAATGTGTGTTACCTATGACCATAGGAGAGCACGCGCTAAAGAGGAGCCTTTTTAGAGTGTCATGGGTTGAAGAGAAAGGCGAGAAGAAGTCCACAGGGAAAATAATGTGTGTGTGTGTGTGTGAATGCACATATACATATATATATATGCGTGTGTGTGTGTGTACTTATACATATACATATGTATATGCATATATATGTTTGTGTGTATATATATAGACACATATATATTTGTGTAGTGACACATTACTGAAACAAAGAAAACCCATACCCAAATAGAATTTTAATTACTTCATATTCGTTGAAATAATTTCATAGTATAACCAATATAACCAACATTACACGTCATTAAAGCATAATCATCTTTTTCATGAGTATATATCTAACATACAGTGTTCCATGAGTATACATCTACATGTATGTATATATATACATAGTTGCGTGTATATATGTGTACATATGTATGTGTATATATATGTGTATATATATGTACATATATGTGTGTATATATATGTACATATATATGTGTATATATATACATCTATGTGTAATCTTGAAATCGATCAAAAATTGGGATAATAACCCTATACCCATTAAATTTCATGATTATAAACTAGGGACTCAGAATAAAGCCAGACAATGTGTTATTTATTTCACATTTTATTTAATGATTTCATAGTATAAAGTGAAAGAAAACATTTCAATGAAACCATGGACACCATACAGATAAATGATGATAAAATACAACAAACTGCAAGTAGGAAAGAGTAGATATAGGAGATAAAGATTTCAATGTATATTTGATGTATGCAGTTGAAAAGCCTAACAAGAATGATAAGATGCAGGAGATAAAGATGTAACTATGATATGATTAAAAAATGGATAATGTTGTTGTTATTATATTTGATGTATGCAGTTGGAAAGCTTAACATGAATGATAAGATATAGGTGATAAAGATGTAATTGTAATATGATTAAAAAAAGATAATGTTGTTGTTTCTAAATTTGGACCCTTTGATTTTGAATAGCTAACTGAAAATAGTATAATTTATATGCCTCAAAATATTTTAGACACTAAATACATATATATAAAACAATATATTGACTTATGAAAACATGAATTTAGTTATGTTGGGTGTACCAACCTGAATAAGCACCCTTTAATCAGTAATGTGTAGAGGTTGCCTTCATAAGCTTTGAATTTTGCAAAGGATATTCAACGAAAATAGAGGAGAATTCATAATGAAAATGACCCTAGAAATTCCCTCTTACTAAATCATTCAAATGTAGAAAATGAATGCATTGAATTGTGGTGATTGATTTTCAAAGTTGAAATTTCATGGGAAACAATCGGTCTTTTCATATTGCAGTTGCCATTTATGTCTAATTTTTACAATGATTTCAGTTTTATATGTGATTTAATATATTTCTACGATGGCTTGAATGAATTTAGTTTTATATATGATTTAATATATTTACTTTTGTTTACTAGGGAGCCTTACACCATTTATTGTATGTATAGGTACCAATAGTAGATGGAGTTAATGCATGATGATGTGAAAGGAAGTGTGGGACAAAGTGCAATTGAAAGCCCATAAAGCTGATAGTTGTTTTATATTATGACATATTAGGCACCACTAACTGTGTATATGTATATGTAAATACAATACATTTTAAGTTTTGGGCCACTTGCATAGAGTGGTAGGGGAAAGGACACATTTACCACCCCCCATTGAATTACCGCCACCTCCATGCTCACTTAACCCCCCCAAAAAAAATTCACTTTGATCCATTAAAAAACTTTATTTTATTGAATAAATAATTACAAAAACACCAATAGTTTCTCATTAAGTGCTAAAGTGAATGATTTGAGTGGATTTTAAGTGCTAAAACAACTAAAATTGATTGAAATTGTAGTGGGCAGATACTGGGACATTAGGTGGCGGCAAACAGACGACACCTCTAAAAGGTGACTTTTTGACCTTCGTGCACATATCCAATGCTCCCGCACTCAATTGAATTGCCTAGAAGCCAAAACCTTAGTTATAAGCACTTAACTCGTGAGCGAAAAAAACCCATAATTTTTTTTTTCGACTCGATGTACGGTTTGAATTCTACAGTTGCGCGAAGTTAGCCCTGGAAGATACTAGGTCTTCTCCCCTAATTGTAAACATTAAAGTTTATTTATAAATGTAAAAGTGAGTTATTTTGTGCAACTTTCCTTTTGTTGGAAATAGATATGTACCAATACTTGTTTAGTTTTTTTGGTCAACTACACATTCACTAGTGAACATGTATTGGTGCAGGATGCAAACATTTATTGGCCCAATTAAAATTATATAATGGCTAAAATACAAAAGCTTTCTAAGGGGTTAGGTGTGCATGGAGTAAATGGTTATTGGAACTATGTTTGTTATTGGTGCTCTTCCCATAGTAAGGGAAATCCACAAACATAGAAAAATGACATGATAAAGAAACACTTTCTATTTTATTATGGTATTTAAAACAATGATGTTTTGGTTCATAAACGAACTAATAGATAAGGTGTGTAGTAGTAAGTGAATGAATTTTTTTGTAAGTGTGTCATTTTAATTAGTATATATATATATATATCTTAAATATAATCTATATAATATAATTCGAGATATACAATTTTCAAAAATGATATATCTCAGTGTATATTATATAAATGAATATTAAGATAGATAAGCCTATCCTAACCTAATATGTAGTTAAATAATAATATTATATATTATCCTAATCCTAATCCTATTTCTCAAAACCCTAACCCTAACTCTAAGTTTAATCCTAATACTAACCCTATTTATCATAACCCTTATACTTTTCTATTTTAAGTAAATAAAATAGTTTTATTTCTATATAAAAACATTAAAATAATCTACTCTAACCATAACCATAAACCATGATCCTAACCGTAACTGTATCCCTAAACCCTAACCCAAATCCTAAACCCTAACCCTAATACCATCTCTAATCCCAACCATAACTGTAACTTAAAACTAACTCTAAACACTAAACCATAAACCCTAATCTAACCTTAATTTGAATCCTATTTCTCATAACCTAACCCTAACTTTAATATTAAACCCTAAACCATAATCTTAACCCTAACTCAAATCGTAAGCCCAATGCTAACTCTAACCATAACCCTAATCCTAATTCTATTTCTCATAACACTAACCCTAACCTAATTGTAATTCTACTTCAAATAACCCTAACCCTAACTTTAATCCTAACCTTAACCCTACCCTTGAACCTAAATTGTAACCTAACCCAACTCTAATCCTCTCTAGGAATGTAAAGCTATCATTCGTACACATGATGGTCTTTCTCTTTCCCCTATGGGATCCATTTCTTTGTTGGTCCTTGTGGGACCTAAACTATTTCTACAACATCTACTGTGATACTAGAATTAGGCTTATTCAGAGTGAAACTAGGAATTACTTGGCTTGTTTCCATGAATGTTGTCCACATTTTCTTGAAGTTTCCTTATGAGGGCATTGTGTAGACTATTTATAACACTAGGTATAAGCCACTAGTGTCATGTGGGGCTTTTCTCTTGATCATTTCTAGCTTTCTCCAGTGAGACCCATGCTACCCCACGATGATGTATTATAGAGATCATATTATAAGTATAAGACTAGGGGCTTAGCATTTGATTTGGTTCCACCTCCTTCTTTTGCAATTCCTTTTTAGTCTACTCTTGCGCAACAACGTGCTTCTTCCTCTGGGACTTCTTCTTTAAGGGCTAAGGACAATCACACTCCCTCAAGTAGATCTCCCTTCTTCTAAGACCTCATAACCTCCAACGGTACCTTTTGCCCCTTCGACTATGCTTAGCACAAGAAAAGGAAAGGTACCCATGTTGTCAAAATCGAAGACCCATGTCTTTAAGCTTCTCATTCTTCTTGATATCCCTTGCCCTATTATGTATGGAAAGGTCAAACAATCTTCTTCAACTAGTCCTTCACCTTCAACTCCAACATATCATCCCCTGAGGGTTCCTCCTATTCCTCCTCTTACCTAGAAGGCATAAGGAGGAAAGGTGTCCATGGTTGAGATTAAGGCTTCTGCACCCCTAGTATCTCTTTTTCCACCTAAGGAGCATGTCCTTCCACCAACAATAACTGTGAGGACAACTCCACCAGTTGAACAAGATGCCCTAGAGTCTTTAATCCACCAGGTGTGCATGGAGTAAACAATTATTGGAACTATGTTTGTTACTGGTGCTCTTCCCCTAGTAAGGGCAACCCCCAAACATGGAAGAATGACATGATAAATAAACACTTTCTATTTTTTATGGTATTTAAAACAATGATTTTTTGGTTCATAGACGAACTAATAGATAAGGTGTGTAGTAGTAAGTGAATGAATTTGTTTCTAAGTGTGCCATTTTAATTAGTATTTATCTTAAATATAATCTATATAATACATTTTGATTTTTCAAAAATGATATATCTTGGTGTATATTATATGGATGAATATTAAGATAGATAAGCCTGTCCTAACCTAATATGTAGTTAAATAATAATATTATAGATTATCCTAATCCTATTTCTCAAAACCCTAACCCCAACTCTAAATTTAATCCTAATACTAACCCTATTTATCATAACCCTTATACTTTTCTATTTCAAGCAAATAAATCAGTTTTATTTCTATATAAAAATATTAAAATAATTGGCTCTATCCCTAACCATAAACCATAATCCTAACCGTAACTGTAACCCTAAACCCTAACCCTAATACCATCTTAAATCCCAACCGTAACTGTAACTCAAAACCTAACTCTAAACACTAAACCATATACCCTAATCTAACCTTAATCTTCATCCTAGATTTCTCATAACCTAACCCTAAATCTAAACCTAACCCTAACTTGAATAGTAAACCCTTAACCATGATTTAACCCTAACTCAAATCGTAAGCCCAACCCTAACTCTAACCATAACCCTAATCCTAATTCTATTTCTCATAACACTAACCCTAACCTAATTATAATTATATTTCTCATAACCCTAACCCTAACTTTAACCCTAACCTTAACCCTAGCCTTGACCCTAAATTGTAACCTAACCCAACTCTAATCCCCTCTAGGAATGTAAAGTTATCATTCGTACACATGATGGTATTTCTCTTTCCACTCCGACATCCATTTCTTTATCGGTCCTTGTGGGACCTAAGACTGTTTCTACAACATTTATTGTGATAGAAAAATCAGGCTTATTCAGAGTGAAACTAGACATTCCTTGGGCTATTTCCATGAATGTTGTTGCTTCTGGTATCCACAGGTTCCTAAAGTTTCCTTATGAGGGCATTGTGTAGACTATTTAGAACACTAGGTATAAGCCACTAGTGTCACGTGGGGCTTTTCTCTTGATCATTTATGGCTTGCTTTGGTGGGACCCATTCTACCCCATGATGATTTATTATAGAGATCATATTATAAGTATAAGACTAGGGGCTTAGCATTTGATTTGGTTCCACCTCCTTTTGCAATTCGTTTTAAGTCTACTCTTGCGCAACAACACGCTTCTTCCTCTAGGAATTCTTCTTCAAGGGCTAAGGACAAGCACACTCCCTCAAGTAGATCTCCCTTCTTCTAAGACCTCATAACCTCCAACAGTGCCTTTTGTCCCTTCGACTATGCTTAGCACAAGAAAAGGAAAGGTACCTGTGTTGTCAAAATCAAAGACCCATGTCTTTAAGCTTCTCATTCTTCTTGATATCCCTTGCCCTATTATGTATGGAAAGGTCAAACAGTTTTCTTCAACTAGTCCTTGACCTTCAACTCCAACATATTAGTCCCTGAGGGTTCCTCCTATTCCTCCTCTTACCTAGAAGGCATAAGGAGGAAAGATGCCCATGGTTGAGATTAAGGCTTCCACACTGGGCTAGTATCTCCTATTCCACCTAAGGAGCATGTCCTTCCACCAACAACAACTGTGAGCACAACTCCACCATTTGAATAAGATGCTGGAGTGTTCTAAGGCTTGTGTTCTTGGTCCCCATCTTCGTCGAAACCAAATTACGTGTGAGTGTAAGCATTGTTGACATGCGTTGGAAAGGGAATGTGATGCTGCACAAAAGACTGCAGATGAGTCTTTTGTTTCAGCTCTTAAGTCTTCTTCTTTTGTTCTTGTTGTAGTTTCTACTTCTTCTTTTGTCTCTACTTTTGTTTCCGCTCCTATTTCTATCCTACTTCTAGCTCCTTTAAGAGATGTGGATGAACCTCACCCCAAAAGGGTGTAGGTATTTGTTGCTCCCTCTTTGTAACCACCTCTTATCACTTCTTTGCTCGATATTTCTCCATTTGTATAGCCCATAGACATGCTTCATACAAAGGTCATATATAGTGTGTTCCTATATGTGCCTCCTGCCTCTTAGGATTCTAGCTTTCTTGGGGTCCATAAGCCTACCACGATTGATGTGAAGATCTCACACCAATCATCTAAGTGCAAGATTGAGTTGGGCCCCATCCCCAAGTTTCATCGTAAGAAGTTGGCTCCCCTTTCTTCTTTTGTTCTCATCATTGAGGAGGTTCACCCTTTGTTGGAGTTTGTCACTGCCCCTCTTTTGGAGGATGACACTAAGGCTTCTGTTCTTCCACAACCTACAATTGAGTCACCACACTCCTCTTTGGAGAAGTGCATGTTCGAATCTTTGGAGAATATTCCAACTCTGTCAGCTATCTTTACAAGATTTTTAACACTTGACTCACAATAATTGGTGGATGAGAATGTTGAGGCAACCTCATTCCTAACCCTTAATGTAGGCGAGACACTTGGTATTGACTTAGTTGTTCTCCCTTTGTGAGCTCAACCTCCATGCCCCTATGAACAAGATTGGGAGGAAGATTACTTGATGGGAATGATTGACTAAAGCAATACCCTTCATGCTTTTAGATTAGAGTTTGTATGTTTGCTTGTATTCCCTTGTAATTGCTTGTATATATTTGTGCTCTCTACTAGAAGACCCAAGATACCCTCATAGGTACTTGGATACAAGGGAGAAAATTTGTTGTACATTTCCTCTATTTGTATCATCATTCTTCTTTTTGTCATACTTTTTTTTTTACATTTGGGGACGATGCAAGGCATTGGGGGCATGCAGGCCTTCTTCCATGATGACTTGAACTTTTATTTTTTTCCTTATGTGCTCCTTCATGATCTAAAATATTTGGGGGTATGATGATGATTCATACACAGTTATATATAGATGTTATCGATATGAATCCTACTAACCTCAAATACTAGGATCCCCTTGTCTCTCTCATATATTTCATTTTATTGATGTTGTGTGTGTCATGTGCTACCTGTTACCAAATAGTATTCCATGAATACATCTCGTTATGTTTTCATGATACATCTCTTTCTTCTTCTTAGAATAACTCGTGCTCCTTTGTGTAGCATAATCCATTCTAAGGGGGGGCTATCATATTCATCTTATAAATCTCTTATCTTACAATACTTTTTGAAATATGATTGCATCTAACCATCTTATTCATCATCTATCATGTGGGGAACCCACTAGACTTTGTCTTTATGAATGTCTATGTCTCTTTTCTGCAGTTGTCCTACAATGCAGTTTGTATAAGTCACAAGCCGATTGGATTTTCATACGGTCCCTAGCATAACACAACTTACTACCCAAACATATTAGTGTCATCTCGTGTCTATATAATTTTTTATGTCTAATTTTCACTTTTCACGTAACATGTTTGACTATAGTTAAAATTTTTATAGTGATGCAGCTTAACCGTTTTATGCAGGATTGACTCATGTCTCTTCCCTGGGGAAAACTCCATGGAGACAAAAGACTTTGCTCCCCTTCGCATCTTGGGTAAAATACTCTCCTCTTTTTACTTTAGCTCACAAATCTTCTCTTGAACATATATGCTCACTGAAGTGGGGGAAAAATGTAATGTTGTAAATTGCATTGTATGCAATTTCACATTACATATGCCTTCCCATTTAGTTATAATTAAGATACTTATGGTCTTTAATCCCAACTTCAACCCAAACCATCCTTCAATACCTTGCATTTCCAGTTCCTCGATTGTTAAGTCCGATTTTTGCTCGGATAGCTGCGTGCCACACTATCATCCTAGGAAAATTCATGATTGTGTTAGCCATTGGGACATTACACTTGTTGCATTTCGACAGTGTAACACCTTTTCCAACTTTCACTTTCATTGAGGATCATTTGGGTATTGCTATTTAAACCAAAAATCCTTCCTTCTTGGCATCCCATCTTGATCTTTTGAACTTCATATACAACTCTCTGGCATTCTACAACACTCTCTAGCTCTCTCTCTCTCTTGCACAACTTTCTAAAACTCCATCATTCTACCATTGCTACAATCCCAGTGATATCTTGCAAAGCTCCATTGATATTATTTGAAGAGGCCACTTTCATCTTGAGGATTCTTTCCACTTCTTCATTGCACTAGGAAGCTACTTTGCTTCTGTGCTTGGGGATGGTAACTCTTTGAGATTTTCTATTGAGCGTATTGTCTTTATTTTGTTAGCATATTGTTCTCTCCATTGTTTTAGGTTTATATTCTAGCATCTTGTCTAAGGTTGTCCATGGAGGTGGGAACACCAAAATGGGAGTTTAACTAAGGCAAGCTCCTATATAGCCACCCAACCTGTCTCTTTGGTCTTATGTGTGTAGACACTAGTGAAGGAGCTGTTTGGAGGGAATCTTTGATCTTGTTGGATGTCTTTGGTGATACTCTGAACTCTCCTTTGTTACTTAAATTATTTAAGTTCATTTAGTGTTTCCATTCCATTATTCCATATTTGTTGAGTAGATATATTTCATAGTCTTTTATATCCAGAACATTGTATGGAATAGTTTGTGTTTCTTTGTGGTAACTTCTGTTATCTATCCATATAGGACACTAGTGTGACACACTATCATTTGATATTCGTGCGTTTTTCTAGAATAGAGAGCTTGTTAAGCTACCTGGGAAACCTCTATGCTCTGTACTTTCAAATTTTGAAGTCTAAAGAGTTTAGATAATTTCTATGTTCTTTTAACACACATTCAGTTAATTAGTGGGTAAAATTGAAGGGCGTAGTAAGATGCCTGGGAAACCTCTATGCTCTGTACTTTCAAATTTTGAAGTCTAAAGAGTTTAGATAATTTCTATGTTCTTTTAACACATATTCAGTTAATTAGTGGGTAAAATTGAAGGGCGTAGTTACACGAAGACTTACTTGAGTGGAGGGTTGAAACTTGAATCCTCGAAGGATTTGATTATTCTTCGTAGCTGTTCATTTTTAATACTCTACAATAGAAGATACAATACATGAAACCATCAAATGATATTTACAAAACCATGAGCTAAAACCACCCAAAAGTGACACACAAATTATATCCAATCAATATGCTCTATGATGTATCAAAACACACACCAACACGTGTAACTTCTTCTTACAATTCTTTTCTATGTCCAACATATTTTTCATATTTCTTAATTTTGGGAGACCCAAATTTCAGAGGTCATAAATTTTGATTTAGGAGTCCAATTGATAAACCATTTGAACTGTTGAAAAGCTTGTGAAGTGCTCTATCATGTTATAACTAGATACACCAGTGATGACCACTTTTAGGCCTAATAATGACTTCTAAGTGCCTTAATACAAATTTTGAAACTTTTAAAAATGAACTTTAATATCTTGAAAACCAGACATGATCTTGGGTTGAAAATTTACCAACATGTGTATATTTGGCTATTCCATAGCTTTGGGGAAATTTTTAGATCCATCTATGCTTAAATGTAAATTTAATATAAATAGTAACCTTTTATAGTTGTAAGGTTGAGACATATTTTTCCTAATAAGTGAACCATGCACAACATGTGTATACCTTGTTATATATAATATATACTAAAAGAGATCAAATTTTATGAATTATTAAATTGTCATCACTTGAAAATACATTATGCAAGGTATAAAATCAACTAGAAAAAGGTCTATTGTCAATCACTCTATGGTAGTTAAATACTCAATATAACCACATACCAATTACATGAATAGACTATAAAGAATACGAGATGAGTCAAACCATTTTAATGTTTCATCAATTAGACTCTAAATCCACTCATAAATAATATATAATCATCAATGCACTTGTGATTGGAAAGAATGAATTAACATGTCAAGATGCATTAGTAGTACCATCAAAGTCATGAAGCATCAATTCCTCACCAAAGGCAATAATATCATCATGTAATGTAGTACACAATAATGAATCATCATAAATACCCATGTGATCTAACATGCAATATAGGAAAACTATCATTATAAGGTCCAATATAATCATGTTGTGTATCAAAAGGTAATTTATAATCATGAATAAATCTATGTGAGATGCAAGAGAATTATCATTACGAAACACATAATTATCACGTCTAAAAGAAGGTTATACACAAGTATCACTATCCCTAAGCTTCAAATTAGATGCAACATCAAGGGGACATGAACCTAAAGATATAGAAATGGGGCTATCATAGATTATAAAGAGAATATCCTTACAAGGCTCAACAACATCATGAATAACTAAAGAGTGTGTGGCTTTATTAGTGTGTAATGAAGGAGAAGCGTTCAAACGTAAAGCACCATAATTTCCATTGACATCACTATAACTCATTGTAAGAATAAGATAATTAAAATGAAGCTCATATAGAAGTGAAGTGAGTGTGTTTAAAAGAGAAGGAAAAATAATAACCTACTATATGAATGATAAAAGATGAAAGATCACATACATAATAGAACATCTTAGAAAATACACTAGGGTAAAAGTACAAACTGGTGTCACACTTTATAAAGGAATTGGCAACACCAAAAAAAATTCTCAACTTCGACCACATAAAAGTGGTCTTTATGTTTTGAGTTTTAAAATGATGTAAACTAATGAAATGTAGAAGCCTTGATGAAGTTTATTTATGTAATTTTTTAGATTTTTTTAAAATTGTTTTGATATATATTTTTATCAATTTAAGAGCAGATTTTGAAATGTTGAAAATTTCAAGAAGAAGTGATGTTCAGTTGACATCGATAAACAAATAGAAAAAAACTTCATTTTCCCTTGATTTTTTTCTCCAAATAGGTAACTCAATATCTAGTGCATGATTTTTTTTTGAAAATTTGATGAATATTTTTCTCATAATAACGTTTTAAAGTCAAACTTACCAAAATTTGATAGTTTTCATTTGACATCAACTATTGTCTACTTTTTTTTATCATTTTCAAAAAATAAATTATACCCTTTTGAAGAGGATTCTCTCCTCTAGTGCACCATATATTTTTCAAAAAAATTAATTTGTTTTACTATTTTTTTTAATTTCTAATCGACATTTTTTTAAACTTTAACAACCTACTTGCATTATTTTAAAAATATAATATTAAAACTAATCAAAATATCAAAATATATATATTTGGATTCACCACTTCAAGCTCTAAAAAAGGGTATTTTTCTTAAAAGAAAATATTTTGATTGAAGAAATATTTAGTTGAAGTTGAAAGTTTCATAAAATTCTGAAAAAGGCTGAGTTGGCTACCAACTAGGATGCCACATAGACAATTTCGGTAGAAAGGGTTTTGGGCGAAAGGGTTTTGAATGAGACCCTTTCTATTGAAACCTTGCACATAAATTGAGCCACATTTTAAAGCAACAAGGAAAAATTCAAATATTTTAGTTTCAGGTGAAACTATTTCGATCGAAATTGTTTAGGTCGAAACAATTTCGCTTGGAACTATTTAGTTGGTCGAAAGTGTGACACAACTTTGTGCTTTTACCCATCATTATCCATTTGATAGAAAAATATGAGGTCATTAAGGATGGAAGGATCAAATACAAAAGAATATAATATCACATCAAAACTTGTAAGGTATGTATGGATAGAGGTTAAAGATAATGGTATATGATAATCTATCATAGATGATCTAACGATAATATCCAAAACAAACAAGGGTGGGTGGGTAAGGATAAAAAATATAACAAACAATAAAAGCCCAAACCCTAATCAAATGTAAACCAAATCTTAAATGTAAGATGTAAACAATAAGAAAAATAGATCTAAGACAATAAAGTATAAGGCTATTCCCCTGTGGATAAATCTATTGATATAAATAAAACTACCTTACCTAAACATCTAGGGGTTAATTAATTGCAGCAAGCACAATGCTAGTTAATACCCTTAGATATTAAAGTCCATATTTTAATAATTATGCACACATGTTCCTTAACAAACACACAAATTAATATAGAAAACAAATCTACTTGGCTCTAGAGGTTTGATGTAAAATATTTTGTGACAAACAATGCTTAATGATGTCACTCATGCTTAAAATCTGTAAGATTACACCTATTAGATTAACAATTCTATTGTCCTAATATGGTTGTGAATTCAATCTTTGTTTTGTAGATTTGACCCTGGGCTATGGATTTGATTTGGATGTTTTTGGCTTTTATATTCTTGTTTGGCTCAAATATCTAAACTTACAAATGAAAACTTGGTGCGAGTATTTGTGTAAGAGATCTTCTCCTTAGTCAAACAATTTGAGATGATTTAACAATTTTAACAAGTTTGAAGATACTTCAAGTAGTCATGCAAATCCATAATTTGTTCTTATTGACACAAGTGTTGATTGTAAGTACTTGCATGATGAGAATGTTAAGTATAAATACATTCCCTTGATAAGCTCCTAGATGATTCAAATTAAATAATTTTTTTGTTCTTTTACACAATATTCTCGAATATATTTTGGACATCTCATACTTAAATTGATAGCTAATAATTAGTAGAAAGAAGATCAACTTAAAACCATATTTTAATTTTAAATTTAAATTTTGTAAAATCAATCTTCTTTACAAATATAAGAATCCAAAATTAAAAATAAATACTTTATAAATAAAATCTAATGTCATTTACTAATCTGTATACTAAATACATAGATTACACAATAATATTCATAAAATTAAAAAATAAAAACAAAT
This sequence comes from Sequoia sempervirens, assembly GCA_007258455.2. NCBI lineage: Eukaryota > Viridiplantae > Streptophyta > Pinopsida > Cupressales > Cupressaceae > Sequoia > Sequoia sempervirens. The sequence goes on along the minus strand of VDFB02256371.1, from coordinate 312 downwards.
CTAAAATTAAAGAGGGAAGTACAGCCATGCAGTACAGCCATGCACTCTTGAACTTTACACGATGAAAATGATTTGATAAAATATACACAAAAATTAACATGTCAACACATTACCTAAACATTACAAAGTGGAATTAGAATGGAAATAATATTCGTTAGAACGGAGGAATATTTTCTTTCGACACGTTACCTCATTACATTTAAAAAAAAAAAAATAGAGCCATTCTTTAATTTATTATTTTAAATAAATTAAAAATATCATACGTGTCAACGCTTTATACCTAAACGTTAGGAGAAGAAAACAGTACGAATA
>VDFB02256370.1:0-44996 GCA_007258455.2 Sequoia sempervirens | reverse complement strand
AAAACCCTACACGTGACTCTATGAAATTTATCTGCTGTTTTTAAACCCTTTTAACAGAGGTTAAAACCCTATTTTGAACAGAAAATCGCCCCATCGAAGATAAAATCGATAAGAAACAATAAAAAATAGCAGCAAGTCTCGACAAGTTTTTCGTGATCATGTGGGAAAAATCAGAAAACAAGTTGATTGCGTTTTATAACAGAACTAAAATATTTTATACTGAAAAAATCGCGATTCACGATTTTTACGATCATTTGCGATTTTTTTCACGATTTCTGCGTCCATGATAGAGACCATATCTTCTAGACCAGATGTGACAAATGCTTTTGGGATGACTCGGGATTGGGACGTACCATATGAAATAACATGACATGCGCCATAACATGTGTAGAGCAGTAAAACTTAACTTTATCCTTCTGCAGACTGAATTCCTGCTGAACTTTTGCAAAAGTCATACCTAACATTTATGGTTGAGCTCTGAAACCGTTGTAGTTTTTTCTGCAACCCGATAGGCTGGCAGTGGGTCCACGTAAATTTTGAAGTTCCCTACTGTTTCAATGCTGCGCAGTTTCCCGTAGACATCTACGTCACATTTAATAGCCCTTCCTCACGGACAGAGCATTCATCAGTATCGCCACGGTTAAACCCTTTGTTAATCGCGGTTTATCATCTTCCCCTATGTAAAATCTCATATTATTTGCTTCCAATAAAAAAATGATGCATGTGTGAAACTTTTTGGGTGGTATGCGAACAATTAAAAGGCCTGCTCTCCATTCGCGCTAGAGTCATTAATTTACGAACAATTAAAAGAGTTAGTCTCCATTCATTCGTTATTTGTTGATTTAATGTTCAATATTTTTAATAATATTGGATCAATAGTTGTGACTTTAAAGTTGTTAGTGTAGATGATCACTACCCATAATTGAATGAAATGTATTCGTTAGATCTAAAAAGCAACAAATCATGTGATGCCACATCAGTGCACTAATAAAACATGATTTAGTGCACAAGTATTGGTCTCTTTTTTTGGGGCTTTTATGGACACCTCAACAAAAAGCATGTTGATGTGCCATCATATTTGATGATATGGCCTTGAAACCTTAGTTATAAGCACTTACCAAATAAGTTGTAGAAAATTGGGAGTAATTTGAAATTTCCACATAGAATTTTGAGAAGCGTGAACTTACTACTGGATCCTCTACCCTAATTACGAAAAATCAAATTCAAATGGTAGTGCAATCATAGATCCAATTAGGTACGTTTCTCTGCCATTCCTCTTCAATTTAAAGATGCTCATAATGCATTTTTCACAAAAAATCCAACTTTTTTTTTTATTCAATTAATTTGTTGAGTTATTGTATTTCTTCCTTGCTTCTCATACTTTTATTCTAGGGGAAGCGTCCCAATAGTCACCATAGCTACCTTCGCGCATCCACAGATCTTAAACGATGCATCAGATTTTGATGATTCTTTTTGTTGTCTTTGTATGCGACTTAACTACTTATAGCTATTGATTTGGCTTTTGGGTAGTAACAACGCATGTTGTGGAATCCATGAAGCATGGAAGGGTCAAAAAATGATCATTTCAAAGTGTTGCCTACTACATCACCCCTATTTCGCCAATACCCATCTGTGAGACAATCAATAACAATTTAAAAATTATCCAATTAGAAAATTTAAAAAAACACCTAATTCTAAGTGTTTATCCATGTGGGCATGCTCACGTTAAGGACTTTTATGTTATGAGGGGGGAAATTTAATAATCCAACCACCCTTTCATGTCCACCCTCGACCACATATACCTATTCTCTACCACAAATTATTGGGCTTTTTTTAGCCCCAACACAATTATCTCTTGTCATAATAGAAGACATTATTTTCCCTGCGGACTTCTTCCCGCCATCCTCTTCAGCCTGCAATGCTTTGCAAAGGCTCCTCTTCAGCATGTGGTTTCCTTTGCTCACAAGCAACACACATTGCATCCTTCCTCCTTGCATTTTGCAGGTTCAATAATAAGTTTTTACTACTTCCTACATGCAGTTTGTTGTGGTTTTTTATCATTTATATGTATGGCGTTGAGGGTTTCATTGAAATGATTTCTTTTGAACTTTATACTATGAAATCATTACATAGAATGTGAAATAAATAGAACATTGTATGGTTTTATTTTGAATCCCTAGTTTATAATCATGAAATTTAATGGCTATAGGGTTATTGTCCTAATTTTTTGACCAATTTCAAGATTACACATCATGCATGTTGTCCATGTGACATATATCATCGACCCATAATTTCTCCTTACATTTTGTAGACAATGATACGATTTAATCCATTTTCCTCCACCTATTTTTTCAATTTTGCATCACTATATGGATGTCATGTAGGCTTTCATTATACTGTGAAATAATTACAACGAATGTGAAGTAATTGCAATTGTATTTCGGTTTAGGGTTATTGTCATAATTTTTCGACTGGTTTCAACAGTACTATTCATGCATTCTCTAGGTAAGGTTTCATTACATTATGAAATATTTTTTTGTATGGCATCGAGGGTTTCATTGAAATGATTTATTTCACTTTATACTATGAAATCATTACATAGAATGTGAAATAAATAGAACATTGTCTAATTTTATTCAGAATCTCTAGTTTATAATCATGAGATTTAATGGGTATAGGGTTATTGACCCAATTTTTTATCTAGTTTCAGGATTACACGTCATGCATGTTGTCCACGTGACATATATCATCGACCCATAATTTATCCTTACACTTTTGCAGACAATGATATGATTTAATCTATTTTCCTCCACTTATCTTATCAATTTTGCATCACTTATGGATGCCCCTATATGGTTTCATTATACTGTCAAATTATTTTAGCAACTATGAAGTAATTACAATTATGTTTTAGTATGGGTTTTCTTTATTTTAGTAATAACATTTTGCAGACAATGATATATTCGTATCAAATTATATATATATATATATATATATATCCCTGGTAACATGTGTCGAGGAAGAGATATACGTGACTGAGAGTGGACATAAAACGGTGGTCGGATTATTAAATTGCCTCTCTTCGTAACATTAAAGTTTATAATGTGAGTGGGCTTACATGAATAAACACTTAGAATTAGGTTTTTTTATGTTGTAAATGGATTTATTTTTTTTGGTCGTCTTTCGAACAAGTAATGTCGCAATAGGGGTAATGTATCAGGCGACACTTTGATATATATGTATGTATACATATACATACACATAGATGTCTACTCATGACACACTGTATTGTTACATTACAGTCCTAAGCCTTCCAGACCATGCATGTTTATGATTTTTTTATTGACAAACATGTTTATGCTTCAATGACATGTAATGTTGGTTATACTGTTTGTGCATCAACGCCATCTACTATTGTGTAATGTCCCCTTTTATGAGCATTGGAGTTTAGAGGAATTAGCCTATTCTTGATCCTCGTAGGCTAATGGAGCTTGATAAGAGGGTCGTTTGGCAGATACCCAGTTGATTGGTTGGCTCATTTCGTGATTAATTCTTCATATGGAGGTATTCTAATGATATGTTTCTATTTTTAGAAACCTCATGTTATAAACTAATGTTATGTTTGCACTTTATGTTATGAATAATTATTTTATTATAAAGTGCAAAATAATAAAATAATATTCCTTCTAGAAGGTGACTTGGGAAAGTTCTAGAAGGAGGCCGACCTATTGAGGAAAAAGAATAAATAGGCATTGAAGGCTCATTTCCTATCAAGGCAGATTTGGATGTTGTTGTTGTTTCATCTTGTGGAGCTTAGGGCTTCTGCAGATTGTTTTTTATCATAGGAAATAAAAACTTCCTATTGATAACAATTTTGAGGGTGTGAAATATCACCTGAATTATTGCAGCTGAGGGAGAGGTTACTTCAGACTTCTCATTTGCACAAAATTTGTGGCCTCTGGCCAATTTTGCTGAGGATTTGATTGGAGACATTGGAGAGCATCATTGGAGCATTGCATCTTTCATCAATTGGTGATAACAAGAGGTCGATTTGCATTAGGAGGGCCTATTGTATATTCAGATTTTTATATTAGATATTTCCAGAATTCTGATATGTTTTTTCAGTCATCTTTAGTTTGCATATGATGCCAGGATATTGCTTGTTGTGGCCACGATATCCATTGGTTTGGGTCTTGGTTTGGAGTGCTTGAATTCTAGGGAGTTGGAGATATTTTTTTTGAGCTTGGAGTCATCATACCAGCATTCTGATTTTTGATACTAGTCACCATTACCAGCTAGTGAAGACCCACAAATTTTCTTGTAACTCCTCTATCTTGGTTCGATTCCTCTTTCTTCCTTGGGCGCACTTCATTAGAGGGTTTGGAGATGAACATGGATGCATTTTGGAGGGCGTAGAGGCTGAGAACTATTTATAAAAAAATCATTTATATCAGAACAGGGGCAGTTGGGTCTAAGGCATGATTTGGAGCTGAAAGGTCATGAATTAAATCAGATATTGCTAGCTTCTTCATCAATAATCAAAGGCAACTTCATACTCTAGGTGTTAATTTATGCGTAGTAAAGTTGTTTTTCAAGCATTGGAAGGATTCTATAATCATTTTCCAAAGAACATATCAGTCTGATCACATAAACCAGCAAACTAGAAGGCTGCAAGTGAATTGTTTGACGATATTCCTTGAGCTCTTATCAACTTTTTGAAGTCAGTTTGAGCAAGGCTCATTACATATTGCTACCTGCATAAATGGTAAGTTGTGTAAGGCCTCCCAATAAAACAAATATTAAACCAAATATAAAATTGAATTCATTCAAGGCATTGTTGAAATCAAACATAAATGGCAACTGTAATATGAAATGATCGATTATTTCCCACATATATGTAGATGTATATATATTATATGTATGTATATAAATAAGATGCATGTCTACATATATCTGATTATATCAAATTACACAAAACCTCTTACCATAAATCAATGCATTTTCCACATTCTAAGATTTTATGAAAGGGAATTTCTAGTGTCATTTTCATTCCAAATTCTCCTCTATTTTCATTGAATATCCTCTACAAAATTTAGAGCTTAGGAAGGAAATTGTGATATGATCCTAATTGAAGGGCATTTGTTTTGTTTGGTACACCTTAAATAACTAAATTCATGTTCTAATAAATCAAAATACTATTATATATATATGTACTCGGTGTTTAAAATATTTTGAGCCATACAAATTATACTATTTTCAGTTAGCTATTGAAAATCAAAGGGTCCAAATATAGAAATAACAACATTATTTATTTCTTAATCATATCACAGTCACATCTTTATCACCCGCATCTTATCATTCATGTTAAGCTTTGCAACTGCATAAATCATATATATATATATATATATATATATATATATATAATGTGAGCTTAAGAAGACAACCTCTGCACATCCCAGATTGAAGGGTGCTTATTTATGTTGGTACACCTTGAATAACTAAACTCACGTTTTAAAAAATCAAAATTTTGTTATATATATATAAGTCAGTAAACTTTATATGTATGTATGTACATGCATTTGTATGTATGTATATATATGCATATGTATATGTAGTATGTATGTATGCATATATGCATATGTATGTATGTATAAGGATATGTATATGTATGTATTTATGCATATGCATATGCATGTATGAATGTACATGTAAGGATCCAAATGCATTATTAATGTTCTCTTAGTCATAATCATAAATGTATGAATGTATGTAAAGATCCTATGCATGATGTGAAATGTTGAAGATGGTCAAAATATTATGCAATATAGTCCTCCAATCAAAACTCTTATTGTTGTGCATTCTTCTTCTTTTATACGAAATTGTCGTTGTGCATGCAACATTGTAAGGATGATTTGATGTGGGAATGTCATTACCCCCAATTATAACAATTTTTTGCAAGCATGCGAGGGTGTCGAGAGTTGAACCAAGTATGTGGATGATCAACATGTCAATGAAACTATGTTTGTTAACACACTAAACTATATTGGGACATTTTGTTCTAAATGCATTGTGATTTTTATAATTTGTGGTATATTGTGTTCATATGTTTATTGTTCTTACGAATGCATATTTGTTTGGATGATTATATGTATGTATGTTGAACTCTCAATTGCATAAAACTATTTTGGTCGGCATGTGAGGACTTCTCGACATTAAATAAAAGACATCAAGCATTAAGCATAGGTAAATTCTTCATGACTTTACTTTGGCAATGACCTAGTAGGCAACATGTGTTGTTATATATATGATTGAAACATAGAGGAATTAAGTAATACTATAGATTAATTATATATGTATATATGTATATATGTATATATGTATATATGTATATATGTATATATGTATGTATATATGTACATATATATGTATATGCATATATACATATATATGTATATGTATATGCATACATATGTGTGTGTGTGTGCATATACATATATATGTATATGTATATATATAATCTAATATAGATATATATCTATATCGAATTATATATATTTCCAATATATACATGAATAAACAGTTAGAATTAGGTGTTTTTTAATTTTGTAATTGGATATTTTTTTATTTTTTATTGATAAATACTAAAAAATAGTGGAATTAGGTGATACCACAAAAAATACATGGCTGAAACATACAATAAACATAGCAACATATTATTGAAACCATGTATTCACTTTCTTGTCACCTATTACAAATGTGAGGCTCCAAATATAACAACAACAACATTAGGACATTCCATAAGCATATGAAAGTTATATCTTAACTTGAATTGTAACCATAGATTAGGTGGTACCACAAAAAATACATGGTTGAAACATACTACAAACATATCAACATATTATTGAAACCTTGTATTCACTTTCTTATCACTTGTTACAAATGTGAGGTTTCAAATATAACAACAACAAAATTATGACATTTTATAAGCATATTAGAGTTATATCTTAACTCAAACTACAACCATAGATTGCACAAAATCGACATGTGCGAACTAGAAAAACATGATCTGCTCTGCAAAGCAGATCCCCAAAATATGTTGCTACATCAATCAAAAAACCAAATTCATTACAAACTTAATCAATTCTCCATATAGCTAGGAAAAGGAGGTGGTGTCACATATCCAGAGGCAACATTGTCCAGTCCATTTGTAGGCACTATTAGTTGGTTAGGAGAGGTTTGTAGGTAGCTTTCTATATGAGCAAGCAACGCTTGGCTTGCATCTAAATCCAATTGTAATTGTTTCGAGCCAGTCCTAGTTGCATATTACTAATAGTTGCAAAGGTCGGGGATAATATGTTTATCATATCAAGAGGAATTGGGTGTTAGGGGGTAGAGGATTCTCCACTATACTCTTACGCCTTTTTCTCTCTACTTGATTTTCTTTCTTTTCAACTGCCTTTTATTCTCAATCAACCTTGGCCTACTCTTGTCTAATTGCCCTCTCTCGGATTCTAATCAACTTCTCCTCTTCTTCTTTCCATTTTCTTGCTTTCTTCTCTAGCCTAATTGCTTCCATTTCTATCTGGTTTGCTTCATGTTCTACCTTCCTCTCCCTCATCTTCTCATTTTTACATTGTTGCAACTCATCATTTCTCTTCTTTTGCACCTCTTATTCATTAAGAATTTCATTGTAGGTCTCAGATGTTAATATTTATGACTACCTACTAAGTCAAAGCACTCTTCAATGACCTCCCTGTGATGTTTGATGCGCCCTTTGCAATGGAAGTCTCAAAAATTTATTGGTTGAGCTTGTCGTTTATTTCCCATCTTGTTGGGTGCATGAGATGGAGTTAGCATCTTCATCACTTATGTCATTTTAATCTTCACAATCAACACCACTTTGTTGGTCCCAATTCGCTTCCTTGGTGAAGTAATGGATTACCTCAACTAGATCAGTTCATGGTGGGGATAAAATGGAGAAGGTGACTTCATCCTTTGTGAAATTTTTTTGCAGTCCAATATTTATGGATGCTTCCTTTAGCTATTCTGGTTGGAAAAATTGTGTTGGAAAATTAAGACCATTTTTTTCGTAGTCTCTGTACTCTCATTGTAAGTTGCTCGAACATCCCTGATTTCTAGTTGGTTGGCTTGTGGTGGCAAATTGAGACCTTTTGTTGTAGTCTTTGTACCCTCATTGTAGGCTACTTGAACATTAGTTGGTACATTATATGCATCGTAATATCACATAAAACCATTAATCTAATCCTCATTGTAACCAAACAATCTCAAGTAGGTCTTTACTGCAATGTATTATAGATCATCTTCCATTGTAACTACATCATGCTCTGTTCTAGTAGTTTGTACATCCTCTTCAACTACAAAGGCCTCACTTGGCCTCATATCCCTGTCAAGAGAAGACCAATTAAGTGGCCAAATTCTAGTTCTATAGAATCCACTCATAATGTTGGCTAGTGCCAATACCTGGTTGAATGCTTTGTTTGCAAGAGTTGCTAACTCTTCCCATCCAATCTCAATATGGGGATTGTTTTCCATCCATTTGATTCTTTGTTGTTTGAAATAAGTCTTGCAAGGAAAAAAAATACTAACATCCAATGGTTGTAGCTTATGGTTGGTATGCGCAGGCATGGTCAATAGGTCTATTCCTAAATGCCTTTCTTCTTCTATGGTCTTGAAACCCACATGGCTACCATGACCGTCAAAGATAAGCAAGGTCCTTTTCATGGGTGAAACCCCACCGGGGTTATTAGCTGCAAATTTTTCTAACCAATTAAAAAATAGTTCCTTTGTCATCCATGTGTGTTCTTGGGTTGCCATGCATGCCCCTTCCTCGTAATTTTCAATGTAGTTTCTCATGCACCTCTTGGATTTGAACAATTAAAACCCATGTTTAATGAACCCACATGCACTAACACAAGCCAACACTGTGATCCACTCTCTACTTTTTGATATCAAATGCAGTACACATCTCAATCCCAATTTGGAAATCACTCTCATGCCCCAATTCCTACCATCTTGCACGTTGGTCTCATCGCAGTTCCAAATTTGACTCAATCCATAATGGTGTAGGTTGTACATATTCACTAGGTTATCATAGAAAAATATCATGACAAAAGGCCAAAGCATAATTGTTGTGTCGGTGTCCACTCCTTCAGTTGTTTTGATTATCAAATTTGGGTGCCTTTTTAAAAAACCTACCCACCACGACCTCCCCGACATCACATTTCTAAACAGGTTGGGACTACTTGCAATTATTTGGGAAATAGTAGATTGTAGTTGATTGACTTGAAGTTCGTGGCCAATTTTAGCCATGTCCTTGCACCATTGGACAACTTCAACCTCCTCCTCATTAGATAAAATGGTACGTGGTCCCCTCCTCTTCATGGTGGTAACTCCCAATAGCTAGGACCTCAAACTGCTAGACGAGATACCCCACTTAATTGATGCAGACCTAATTGACATGTTATTGTCTTTGATACTAGCAATTGCTCTTTCCATGTCAATGAGTGACCACTATCTAATGGGTACAGGTGAGGGAAGGTGCAAAGGTGGTTCAAAATCTAGTTTGACTTGAGTTGTGTTGGTTATTTCTTCTATAGATTCAAGAACATCTACTTCCTAGTTGGGGATTGTATTCATTTCCTTAGCAGACTGTGTATCAGTGAACTGCACCCCACAAGTGACTCTAATTGAGTGCTTTCCTTTTCCTACTGATTGATTTCCCTTTCTACCCAGTACCATGATTTTCACTTAACCTGCACCCATAATAAAATCGGTATTACTTGTTATTGAAGCATAAATATGTTTGTCTAGTATCAGAAACATAAACATGCATGATTTGAAAGGCTTAAGACTGCATTCTAACATTCAGAGTGTGTCATGAATATATACAAAAAATTCACGTAATCCCAGGTTTTACTTGTTTAAATCGAATAGTGCATGGTCCCTGCTTTAAAAATTATATGTGTATGTATATATGTATATACATATAAATACATATATATGCATGTGTGTGTATATACTTATACATATACATATGTATATGCATATATGTGTTTGTGTGTATATATATATATATAGACACATATATGTGTGTGGTGACATATTACTGAGACAAAGAAAACCTAAACCGAAATAGAATTGTAGTTACTTCACATTCATTATAATTATTTCATAGTATAATGAAACCCTACATGGCATCCATACAATGATGTGGAATTGACAAGATAAGTGGAGGAAATCGAATTAAATCATATCATTGTCGACAAAAATGTAAGGAGAAATTAATGGGTTGACGATAAATGTCACTTGGACAACATGCATGATGTGTAATCCTCAAATTGGTCAAAAAATTGGGACTAAATGTAGGAAGTAGTAGAAACCAATTATTGTACCTACAAAATATAAGGAGGAAGGATGCAATGTGTGTTACCTATGACCATAGGAGAGCACGCGCTAAAGAGGAGCCTTTTTAGAGTGTCATGGGTTGAAGAGAAAGGCGAGAAGAAGTCCACAGGGAAAATAATGTGTGTGTGTGTGTGAATGCACATATACATATACATATATATACATATATATATATATATATATATATATATATATATATATATATATATATGCGTGTGTGTGTGTGTGTACTTATACATATACATATGTATATGCATATATATGTTTGTGTGTATATATATAGACAAATATATATTTGTGTAGTGACATATTACTGAAACAAAGAAAACCCATACCCAAATAGAATTTTAATTACTTCATATTCGTTGAAATAATTTCATAGTATAACCAATATAACCAACATTACACGTCATTAAAGCATAATCATCTTTTTCATGAGTATATATCTAACATACAGTGTTCCATGAGTATACATCTACATGTATGTATATATATACATAGTTGCGTGTATATATGTGTACATATGTATGTGTATATATATGTGTATATATATGTACATATATGTGTGTATATATATGTACATATATATGTGTATATATATACATCTATGTGTAATCTTGAAATCGATCAAAAATTGGGATAATAACCCTATACCCATTAAATTTCATGATTATAAACCAGGGACTCAGAATAAAGCCAGACAATGTGTTATTTATTTCACATTTTATTTAATGATTTCATAGTATAAAGTGAAAGAAAACATTTCAATGAAACTGTGGACACCATACAGATAAATGATGATAAAATACAACAAACTGCAAGTAGGAAAGAGTAGATATAGGAGATAAAGATTTCAATGTATATTTGATGTATGCAGTTGAAAAGCCTAACAAGAATGATAAGATGCAGGAGATAAAGATGTAGCTATGATATGATTAAAAAATGGATAATGTTGTTGTTATTATATTTGATGTATGCAGTTGGAAAGCTTAACATGAATGATAAGATATAGGTGATAAAGATGTAATTGTAATATGATTAAAAAAAGATAATGTTGTTGTTTCTAAATTTGGACCCTTTGATTTTGAATAGCTAACTGAAAATAGTATAATTTATATGCCTCAAAATATTTTAGACACTAAATACATATATATAAAACAATATATTAACTTATGAAAACATGAATTTAGTTATGTTGGGTGTACCAACCTGAATAAGCACCCTTTAATCAGTAATGTGTAGAGATTGCCTTCATAAACTTTGAATTTTGCAAAGGATATTCAACGAAAATAGAGGAGAATTCATAATGAAAATGACCCTAGAAATTCCCTCTTACTAAATCATTCAAATGTAGAAAATGAATGCATTGAATTGTGGTGATTGATTTTCAAAGTTGAAATTTCATGGGAAACAATCGGTCTTTTCATATTGCAGTTGCCATTTATGTCTAATTTTTACAATGATTTCAGTTTTATATGTGATTTAATATATTTCTACGATGGCTTGAATGAATTTAGTTTTATATATGATTTAATATATTTACTTTTGTTTACTAGGGAGCCTTACACCATTTATTGTATGTATAGGTACCAATAGTAGATGGAGTTAATGCATGATGATGTGAAAGGAAGTGTGGGACAAAGTGCAATTGAAAGCCCATAAAGCTGATAGTTGTTTTATATTATGACATATTAGGCACCACTAACTGTGTATATGTATATGTAAATACAATACATTTTAAGTTTTGGGCCACTTGCATAGAGTGGTAGGGGAAAGGACACATTTACCACCCCCCATTGAATTACCGCCACCTCCATGCTCACTTAACCCCCCCAAAAAAAATTCACTTTGATCCATTAAAAAACTTTATTTTATTGAATAAATAATTACAAAAACACCAATAGTTTCTCATTAAGTGCTAAAGTGAATGATTTGAGTGGATTTTAAGTGCTAAAACAACTAAAATTGATTGAAATTGTAGTGGGCAGATACTGGGACATTAGGTGGCGGCAAACAGACGACACCTCTAAAAGGTGACTTTTTGACCTTCGTGCACATATCCAATGCTCCCGCACTCAATTGAATTGCCTAGAAGCCAAAACCTTAGTTATAAGCACTTAACTCGTGAGCGAAAAAAACCCATAATTTTTTTTTTCGACTCGATGTACGGTTTGAATTCTACAGTTGCGCGAAGTTAGCCCTGGCAGATACTAGGTCTTCTCCCCTAATTGTAAACATTAAAGTTTATTTATAAATGTAAAAGTGAGTTATTTTGTGCAACTTTCCTTTTGTTGGAAATAGATATGTACCAATACTTGTTTAGTTTTTTTGGTCAACTACACATTCACTAGTGAACATGTATTGGTGCAGGATGCAAACATTTATTGGCCCAATTAAAATTATATAATGGCTAAAATACAAAAGCTTTCTAAGGGGTTAGGTGTGCATGGAGTAAATGGTTATTGGAACTATGTTTGTTATTGGTGCTCTTCCCATAGTAAGGGAAATCCACAAACATAGAAAAATGACATGATAAAGAAACACTTTCTATTTTATTATGGTATTTAAAACAATGATGTTTTGGTTCATAAACGAACTAATAGATAAGGTGTGTAGTAGTAAGTGAATGAATTTTTTTGTAAGTGTGTCATTTTAATTAGTATATATATATATATATATATATATCTTAAATATAATCTATATAATATAATTCGAGATATACAATTTTCAAAAATGATATATCTCAGTGTATATTATATAAATGAATATTAAGATAGTTAAGCCTATCCTAACCTAATATGTAGTTAAATAATAATATTATATATTATCCTAATCCTAATCCTATTTCTCAAAACCCTAACCCTAACTCTAAGTTTAATCCTAATACTAACCCTATTTATCATAACCCTTATACTTTTCTATTTTAAGTAAATAAAATAGTTTTATTTCTATATAAAAACATTAAAATAATCTACTCTAACCATAACCATAAACCATGATCCTAACCGTAACTGTATCCCTAAACCCTAACCCAAATCCTAAACCCTAACCCTAATACCATCTCTAATCCCAACCATAACTGTAACTTAAAACTAACTCTAAACACTAAACCATAAACCCTAATCTAACCTTAATTTGAATCCTATTTCTCATAACCTAACCCTAACTTTAATATTAAACCCTAAACCATAATCTTAACCCTAACTCAAATCGTAAGCCCAATGCTAACTCTAACCATAACCCTAATCCTAATTCTATTTCTCATAACACTAACCCTAACCTAATTGTAATTCTACTTCAAATAACCCTAACCCTAACTTTAATCCTAACCTTAACCCTACCCTTGAACCTAAATTGTAACCTAACCCAACTCTAATCCTCTCTTGGAATGTAAAGCTATCATTCGTACACATGATGGTCTTTCTCTTTCCCCTATGGGATCCATTTCTTTGTTGGTCCTTGTGGGACCTAAACTATTTCTACAACATCTACTGTGATACTAGAATTAGGCTTATTCAGAGTGAAACTAGGAATTACTTGGCTTGTTTCCATGAATGTTGTCCACATTTTCTTGAAGTTTCCTTATGAGGGCATTGTGTAGACTATTTATAACACTAGGTATAAGCCACTAGTGTCATGTGGGGCTTTTCTCTTGATCATTTCTAGCTTTCTCCAGTGAGACCCATGCTACCCCACGATGATGTATTATAGAGATCATATTATAAGTATAAGACTAGGGGCTTAGCATTTGATTTGGTTCCACCTCCTTCTTTTGCAATTCCTTTTTAGTCTACTCTTGCGCAACAACGTGCTTCTTCCTCTGGGACTTCTTCTTTAAGGGCTAAGGACAATCACACTCCCTCAAGTAGATCTCCCTTCTTCTAAGACCTCATAACCTCCAACGGTACCTTTTGCCCCTTCGACTATGCTTAGCACAAGAAAAGGAAAGGTACCCATGTTGTCAAAATCGAAGACCCATGTCTTTAAGCTTCTCATTCTTCTTGATATCCCTTGCCCTATTATGTATGGAAAGGTCAAACAATCTTCTTCAACTAGTCCTTCACCTTCAACTCCAACATATCATCCCCTGAGGGTTCCTCCTATTCCTCCTCTTACCTAGAAGGCATAAGGAGGAAAGGTGTCCATGGTTGAGATTAAGGCTTCTGCACCCCTAGTATCTCTTTTTCCACCTAAGGAGCATGTCCTTCCACCAACAATAACTGTGAGGACAACTCCACCAGTTGAACAAGATGCCCTAGAGTCTTTAATCCACCAGGTGTGCATGGAGTAAACAATTATTGGAACTATGTTTGTTACTGGTGCTCTTCCCCTAGTAAGGGCAACCCCCAAACATGGAAGAATGACATGATAAATAAACACTTTCTATTTTTTATGGTATTTAAAACAATGATTTTTTGGTTCATAGACGAACTAATAGATAAGGTGTGTAGTAGTAAGTGAATGAATTTGTTTCTAAGTGTGCCATTTTAATTAGTATTTATCTTAAATATAATCTATATAATACATTTTGATTTTTCAAAAATGATATATCTTGGTGTATATTATATGGATGAATATTAAGATAGATAAGCCTGTCCTAACCTAATATGTAGTTAAATAATAATATTATAGATTATCCTAATCCTATTTCTCAAAACCCTAACCCCAACTCTAAATTTAATCCTAATACTAACCCTATTTATCATAACCCTTATACTTTTCTATTTCAAGCAAATAAATCAATTTTATTTCTATATAAAAATATTAAAATAATTGGCTCTATCCCTAACCATAAACCATAATCCTAACCGTAACTGTAACCCTAAACCCTAACCCTAATACCATCTTAAATCCCAACCGTAACTGTAACTCAAAACCTAACTCTAAACACTAAACCATATACCCTAATCTAACCTTAATCTTCATCCTAGATTTCTCATAACCTAACCCTAAATCTAAACCTAACCCTAACTTGAATAGTAAACCCTTAACCATGATTTAACCCTAACTCAAATCGTAAGCCCAACCCTAACTCTAACCATAACCCTAATCCTAATTCTATTTCTCATAACACTAACCCTAACCTAATTATAATTATATTTCTCATAACCCTAACCCTAACTTTAACCCTAACCTTAACCCTAGCCTTGACCCTAAATTGTAACCTAACCCAACTCTAATCCCCTCTAGGAATGTAAAGTTATCATTCGTACACATGATGGTATTTCTCTTTCCACTCCGACATCCATTTCTTTATCGGTCCTTGTGGGACCTAAGACTGTTTCTACAACATTTATTGTGATAGAAAAATCAGGCTTATTCAGAGTGAAACTAGACATTCCTTGGGCTATTTCCATGAATGTTGTTGCTTCTGGTATCCACAGGTTCCTAAAGTTTCCTTATGAGGGCATTGTGTAGACTATTTAGAACACTAGGTATAAGCCACTAGTGTCACGTGGGGCTTTTCTCTTGATCGTTTTTGGCTTGCTTTGGTGGGACCCATTCTACCCCATGATGATTTATTATAGAGATCATATTATAAGTATAAGACTAGGGGCTTAGCATTTGATTTGGTTCCACCTCCTTTTGCAATTCGTTTTTAGTCTACTCTTGCGCGACAACACGCTTCTTCCTCTAGGAATTCTTCTTCAAGGGCTAAGGACAAGCACACTCCCTCAAGTAGATCTCCCTTCTTCTAAGACCTCATAACCTCCAATAGTGCCTTTTGTCCCTTCGACTATGCTTAGCACAAGAAAAGGAAAGGTACCTGTGTTGTCAAAATCAAAGACCCATGTCTTTAAGCTTCTCATTCTTCTTGATATCCCTTGCCCTATTATGTATGGAAAGGTCAAACAGTTTTCTTCAACTAGTCCTTGACCTTCAACTCCAACATATTAGTCCCTGAGGGTTCCTCCTATTCCTCCTCTTACCTAGAAGGCATAAGGAGGAAAGATGCCCATGGTTGAGATTAAGGCTTCCACACTGGGCTAGTATCTCCTATTCCACCTAAGGAGCATGTCCTTCCACCAACAACAACTGTGAGCACAACTCCACCATTTGAATAAGATGCTGGAGTGTTCTAAGGCTTGTTTTCTTGGTCCCCATCTTCGTCGAAACCAAATTACATGTGAGTGTAAGCATTGTTGACATGCGTTGGAAAGGGAATGTGATGCTGCACAAAAGACTGCAGATGAGTCTTTTGTTTCAGCTCTTAAGTCTTCTTCTTTTGTTCTTGTTGTAGTTTCTGCTTCTTCTTTTGTCTCTACTTTTGTTTCCGCTCCTATTTCTATCCTACTTCTAGCTCCTTTAAGAGATGTGGATGAACCTCACCCCAAAAGGGTGTAGGTATTTGTTGCTCCCTCTTTGTAACCACCTCTTATCACTTCTTTGCTCGATATTTCTCCATTTGTATAGCCCATAGACATGCTTCATACACAGGTCATATATAGTGTGTTCCTATATGTGCCTCCTGCCTCTCAGGATTCTAGCTTTCTTGGGGTCCATAAGCCTACCACGATTGATGTGAAGATCTCACACCAATCATCTAAGTGCAAGATTGAGTTGGGCCCCATCCCCAAGTTTCATCGTAAGAAGTTGGCTCCCCTTTCTTCTTTTGTTCTCATCATTGAGGAGGTTCACCCTTTGTTGGAGTTTGTCACTGCCCCTCTTTTGGAGGATGACACTAAGGCTTCTGTTCTTCCACAACCTACAATTGAGTCACCACACTCCTCTTTGGAGAAGTGCATGTTCGAATCTTTGGAGAATATTCCAACTCTGTCAGCTATCTTTACAAGATTTTTAACACTTGACTCACAATAATTGGTGGATGAGAATGTTGAGGCAACCTCATTCCTAACCCTTAATGTAGGCGAGACACTTGGTATTGACTTAGTTGTTCTCCCTTTGTGAGCTCAACCTCCATGCCCCTATGAACAAGATTGGGAGGAAGATTACTTGATGGGAATGATTGACTAAAGCAATACCTTTCATGCTTTTAGATTAGAGTTTGTATGTTTGCTTGTATTCCCTTGTAATTGCTTGTATATATTTGTGCTCTCTACTAGAAGACCCAAGATACCCTCATAGGTACTTGGATACAAGGGAGAAAATTTGTTGTACATTTCCTCTATTTGTATCATCATTCTTCTTTTTGTCATACTTTTTTTTTTACATTTGGGGACGATGCAAGGCATTGGGGGCATGCAGGCCTTCTTCCATAATGACTTGAACTTTTATTTTTTTCCTTATGTGCTCCTTCATGATCTAAAATATTTGGGGGTATGATGATGATTCATACACAGTTATATATAGATGTTATCGATATGAATCCTACTAACCTCAAATACTAGGATCCCCTTGTCTCTCTCATATATTTCATTTTATTGATGTTGTGTGTGTCATGTGCTACCTGTTACCAAATAGTATTCCATGAATACATCTCGTTATGTTTTCATGATACATCTCTTTCTTCTTCTTAGAATAACTCGTGCTCCTTTGTGTAGCATAATCCATTCTAAGGGGGGGCTATCATATTCATCTTATAAATCTCTTATCTTACAATACTTTTTGAAATATGATTGCATCTAACCATCTTATTCATCATCTATCATGTGGGGAACCCACTAGACTTTGTCTTTATGAATGTCTATGTCTCTTTTCTGCAGTTGTCCTACAATGCAGTTTGTATAAGTCATAAGCCGATTGGATTTTCATACGGTCCCTAGCATAACACAACTTGCTACCCAAACATATTAGTGTCATCTCGTGTCTATATAATTTTTTATGTCTAATTTTCACTTTTCACGTAACATGTTTGACTATAGTTAAAATGTTTATAGTGATGCAGCTTAACCGTTTTATGCAGGATTGACTCATGTCTCTTCCCTGGGGAAAACTCCATGGAGACAAAAGACTTTGCTCCCCTTCGCATCTTGGGTAAAATACTCTCCTCTTTTTACTTTAGCTCACAAATCTTCTCTTGAACATATATGCTCACTGAAGTGGGGGAAAAATGTAATGTTGTAAATTGCATTGTATGCAATTTCACATTACATATGCCTTCCCATTTAGTTATAATTAAGATACTTATGGTCTTTAATCCCAACTTCAACCCAAACCATCCTTCAATACCTTGCATTTCCAGTTCCTCGATTGTTAAGTCCGATTTTTGCTCGGATAGCTGCGTGCCACACTATCATCCTAGGAAAATTCATGATTGTGTTAGCCATTGGGACATTACACTTGTTGCATTTCGACAGTGTAACACCTTTTCCAACTTTCACTTTCATTGAGGATCATTTGGGTATTGCTATTTAAACCAAAAATCCTTCCTTCTTGGCATCCCATCTTGATCTTTTGAACTTCATATACAACTCTCTGGCATTCTACAACACTCTCTAGCTCTCTCTCTCTCTTGCACAACTTTCTAAAACTCCATCATTCTACCATTGCTACAATCCCAGTGATATCTTGCAAAGCTCCATTGATATTATTTTAAGAGGCCACTTTCATCTTGAGGATTCTTTCCACTTCTTCATTGCACTAGGAAGCTACTTTGCTTCTATGCTTGGGGATGGTAACTCTTTGGGATTTTCTATTGAGCGTATTGTCTTTATTTTGTTAGCATATTGTTCTCTCCATTGTTTTAGGTTTATATTCTAGCATCTTGTCTAAGGTTGTCCATGGAGGTGGGAACACCAAAATGGGAGTTTAACTAAGCCAAGCTCCTATATAGCCACCCAACCTGTCTCTTTGGTCTTATGTGTGTAGACACTAGTGAAGGAGCTGTTTGGAGGGAATCTTTGATCTTGTTGGATGTCTTTGGTGATACTCTGAACTCTCCTTTGTTACTTAAATTATTTAAGTTCATTTAGTGTTTCCATTCCATTATTCCATATTTGTTGAGTAGATATATTTCATAGTCTTTTATATCCAGAACATTGTATGGAATAGTTTGTGTTTCTTTGTGGTAACTTCTGTTATCTATCCATATAGGACACTAGTGTGACACACTATCATTTGATATTCGTGCGTTTTTCTAGAATAGAGAGCTTGTTAAGCTACCTGGGAAACCTCTATGCTCTGTACTTTCAAATTTTGAAGTCTAAAGAGTTTAGATAATTTCTATGTTCTTTTAACACACATTCAGTTAATTAGTGGGTAAAATTGAAGGGCGTAGTAAGATGCCTGGGAAACCTCTATGCTCTGTACTTTCAAATTTTGAAGTCTAAAGAGTTTAGATAATTTCTATGTTCTTTTAACACATATTCAGTTAATTAGTGGGTAAAATTGAAGGGCGTAGTTACACGAAGACTTACTTGAGTGGAGGGTTGAAACTTGAATCCTCGAAGGATTTGATTATTCTTCGTAGCTGTTCATTTTTAATACTCTACAATAGAAGATACAATACATGAAACCATCAAATGATATTTACAAAACCATGAGCTAAAACCACCCAAAAGTGACACACAAATTATATCCAATCAATATGCTCTATGATGTATCAAAACACACACCAACACGTGTAACTTCTTCTTACAATTCTTTTCTATGTCCAACATATTTTTCATATTTCTTAATTTTGGGAGACCCAAATTTCAGAGGTCATAAATTTTGATTTAGGAGTCCAATTGATAAACCATTTGAACTGTTGAAAAGCTTGTGAAGTGCTCTATCATGTTATAACTAGATACACCAGTGATGACCACTTTTAGGCCTAATAATGACTTCTAAGTGCCTTAATACAAATTTTGAAACTTTTAAAAATGAACTTTAATATCTTGAAAACCAGACATGATCTTGGGTTGAAAATTTACCAACATGTGTATATTTGGCTATTCCATAGCTTTGGGGAAATTTTTAGATCCATCTATGCTTAAATGTAAATTTAATATAAATAGTAACCTTTTATAGTTGTAAGGTTGAGACATATTTTTCCTAATAAGTGAACCATGCACAACATGTGTATACCTTGTTATATATAATATATACTAAAAGAGATCAAATTTTATGAATTATTAAATTGTCATCACTTGAAAATACATTATGCAAGGTATAAAATCAACTAGAAAAAGGTCTATTGTCAATCACTCTATGGTAGTTAAATACTCAATATAACCACATACCAATTACATGAATAGACTATAAAGAATACGAGATGAGTCAAACCATTTTAATGTTTCATCAATTAGACTCTAAATCCACTCATAAATAATATATAATCATCAATGCACTTGTGATTGGAAAGAATGAATTAACATGTCAAGATGCATTAGTAGTACCATCAAAGTCATGAAGCATCAATTCCTCACCAAAGGCAATAATATCATCATGTAATGTAGTACACAATAATGAATCATCATAAATACCCATGTGATCTAACATGCAATATAGGAAAACTATCATTATAAGGTCCAATATAATCATGTTGTGTATCAAAAGGTAATTTATAATCATGAATAAATCTATGTGAGATGCAAGAGAATTATCATTACGAAACACATAATTATCATGTCTGAAAGAAGGTTATACACAAGTATCACTATCCCTAAGCTTCAAATTAGATGCAACATCAAGGGGACATGAACCTAAAGATATAGAAATGGGGCTATCATAGATTATAAAGAGAATATCCTTACAAGGCTCAACAACATCATGAATAACTAAAGAGTGTGTGGCTTTATTAGTGTGTAATGAAGGAGAAGCGTTCAAACGTAAAGCACCATAATTTCCATTGACATCACTATAACTCATTGTAAGAATAAGATAATTAAAATGAAGCTCATATAGAAGTGAAGTGAGTGTGTTTAAAAGAGAAGGAAAAATAATAACCTACTATATGAATGATAAAAGATGAAAGATCACATACATAATAGAACATCTTAGAAAATACACTAGGGTAAAAGTACAAACTGGTGTCACACTTTATAAAGGAATTGGCAACACCAAAAAAAATTCTCAACTTCGACCACATAAAAGTGGTCTTTATGTTTTGAGTTTTAAAATGATGTAAACTAATGAAATGTAGAAGCCTTGATGAAGTTTATTTATGTAATTTTTTAGATTTTTTAAAAATTGTTTTGATATATATTTTTATCAATTTAAGAGCAGATTTTGAAATGTTGAAAATTTCAAGAAAAAGTGATGTTCAGTTGACATCGATAAACAAATAGAAAAAAACTTCATTTTCCCTTGATTTTTTTCTCCAAATAGGTAACTCAATATCTAGTGCATGATTTTTTTTTGAAAATTTGATGAATATTTTTCTCATAATAACGTTTTAAAGTCAAACTTACCAAAATTTGATAGTTTTCATTTGACATCAACTATTGTCTACTTTTTTTTATCATTTTCAAAAAATAAATTATACCCTTTTGAAGAGGATTCTCTCCTCTAGTGCACCATATATTTTTCAAAAAAATTAATTTGTTTTACTATTTTTTTTAATTTCTAATCGACATTTTTTTAAACTTTAACAACCTACTTGCATTATTTTAAAAATATAATATTAAAACTAATCAAAATATCAAAATATATATATTTGGATTCACCACTTCAAGCTCTAAAAAAGGGTATTTTTCTTAAAAGAAAATATTTTGATTGAAGAAATATTTAGTTGAAGTTGAAAGTTTCATAAAATTCTGAAAAAGGCTGAGTTGGCTACCAACTAGGATGCCACATAGACAATTTCGGTAGAAAGGGTTTTGGGCGAAAGGGTTTTGAATGAGACCCTTTCTATTGAAACCTTGCACATAAATTGAGCCACATTTTAAAGCAACAAGGAAAAATTCAAATATTTTAGTTTCAGGTGAAACTATTTCGATCGAAATTGTTTAGGTCGAAACAATTTCGCTTGGAACTATTTAGTTGGTCGAAAGTGTGACACAACTTTGTGCTTTTACCCATCATTATCCATTTGATAGAAAAATATGAGGTCATTAAGGATGGAAGGATCAAATACAAAAGAATATAATATCACATCAAAACTTGTAAGGTATGTATGGATAGAGGTTAAAGATAATGGTATATGATAATCTATCATAGATGATCTAACGATAATATCCAAAACAAACAAGGGTGGGTGGGTAAGGATAAAAAATATAACAAACAATAAAAGCCCAAACCCTAATCAAATGTAAACCAAATCTTAAATGTAAGATGTAAACAATAAGAAAAATAGATCTAAGACAATAAAGTATAAGGCTATTCCCCTGTGGATAAATCTATTGATATAAATAAAACTACCTTACCTAAACATCTAGGGGTTAATTAATTGCAGCAAGCACAATGCTAGTTAATACCCTTAGATATTAAAGTCCATATTTTAATAATTATGCACACATGTTCCTTAACAAACACACAAATTAATATAGAAAACAAATCTACTTGGCTCTAGAGGTTTGATGTAAAATATTTTGTGACAAACAATGCTTAATGATGTCACTCATGCTTAAAATCTGTAAGATTACACCTATTAGATTAACAATTCTATTGTCCTAATATGGTTGTGAATTCAATCTTTGTTTTGTAGATTTGACCCTGGGCTATGGATTTGATTTGGATGTTTTTGGCTTTTATATTCTTGTTTGGCTCAAATATCTAAACTTACAAATGAAAACTTGGTGCGAGTATTTGTGTAAGAGATCTTCTCCTTAGTCAAACAATTTGAGATGATTTAACAATTTTAACAAGTTTGAAGATACTTCAAGTAGTCATGCAAATCCATAATTTGTTCTTATTGACACAAGTGTTGATTGTAAGTACTTGCATGATGAGAATGTTAAGTATAAATACATTCCCTTGATAAGCTCCTAGATGATTCAAATTAAATAATTTTTTTGTTCTTTTACACAATATTCTCGAATATATTTTGGACATCTCATACTTAAATTGATAGCTAATAATTAGTAGAAAGAAGATCAACTTAAAACCATATTTTAATTTTAAATTTAAATTTTGTAAAATCAATCTTCTTTACAAATATAAGAATCCAAAATTAAAAATAAATACTTTATAAATAAAATCTAATGTCATTTACTAATCTGTATACTAAATACATAGATTACACAATAATATTCATAAAATTAAAAAATAAAAACAAATCTAAAATTAAAGAGGGAAGTACAGCCATGCACTCTTGAACTTTACACGATGAAAATGATTTGATAAAATATACACAAAAATTAACATGTCAACACATTACCTAAACATTACAAAGTGGAATTAGAATGGAAATAATATTCGTTAGAACGGAGGAATATTTTCTTTCGACACGTTACCTCATTACATTTAAAAAAAAAAAAAATAGAGCCATTCTTTAATTTATTATTTTAAATAAATTAAAAATATCATACGTGTCAACGCTTTATACCTAAACGTTAGGAGAAGAAAACAGTACGAATAGTATTATTTTCAAAATAATTAAAAAATAAACTTACCCATGTTCATTACATTTTAAAAGGAAAAGTAGAGCCATTTTATTAAACAATTAGATTCATACAATTTTAAATATAGTCACATGCAAATGATTTGAAGGAATTTTATATAAGGAAGTAATTGATTATTTTTTTCGATGAGATTTCATGGTGCTCAATTAATTATAAATGAATTAAAGTTTTTTATAATGTTTAATAAAAATCAAATAGTTTATGATATTAAAAGGTATTAATATATGTGATTATATATATATAATTTTTAAAAAATAAGATAGCAAAGGAGTCAATTTTTAAGATATCAATCAATATTTTTATAAATGAGACATTCTATGATGTAGTGTCATAGATTTTTACTAACTCTAAAGTGAAAAAATAGATATTCTATCTACCCAACAAACTCTATCTACTCAATCTTCTTTAGATGTTGTCGCCATCAAATATTATACCTAAAATAATATAACAGAGTCAAAAAGATCTAAAGATAAGTGGTGCTGCAAAGCTTCACATCTTAAGAGATAAGATTTTGGTAGAATGGATACCTTCCAATCCTTCACTCTCATTTGAAAAGATGTCAATTTAATATATATATATATATATATATATATATATATTTTAATTTTTTTTTTAATAAAAAGGGGTAAAAACTTTATTAATAATCAGAGAACAGCTTTACAACACATCAACAGGCCAAAGCCCGAGAGCCACCAGAACCATACAAGAACCAAACATCCGCATCACTCAACATCCCTAGTATTACCATCTTCAGAAAGAATCCCCTCCAAGTCGTGGCGGAGCTCCCGAGAAACTTGTCCCAACTCATCAACATTCCAACCCTCAGCGTGCTCAGAAGCCCACCGAGCCAAACAATCAGCCGCTTTGTTCCATTCCCTCATAATGTGAACAAAGGACACCATCTCCATCATGGAACTAATCAACAAAATCTGTTGAACCAACCTAGCCAACTGCCAGTGAACACCAGAAGACTTCCTTTCCTTTAGCAAATTTATCAAGACTTGCGAATCAGACTCACAGATAACCTTGCGCCATCCCAAGGCAAACGCCCGCTCAAAGGCGTATAAGATTGCCAAACCTTCCATCAAATTAATGGGTTGCACCCCCTCATGAACAGAAAAGAAGAAGATCGTTGACCCCCTAAAGTCTCTGCCAATCCCCCCAACCCCAGCAGGCCCAGGATTACCCCGAGAAGAGCCGTCGGTGTTGATCTTCAAGATGCCAGTCGGAGGGGGCACCCATCTACCCAACCTATGAACCCTTTGCCGCTGGCTCCGACCTCACCTACGACTAGCAATCGCCAAAGCCGACCCTTGAATCCCCAATCTATCCACCACTGTAGCATCCCCTTTCTCCAGGGGAAACCCAACATCACATTTAGCCGCCACCGTTTCCTGAATCATACCCAAAATTCTTTGCCAAACTTGCTGCACACCCATTTTCTCACCACGGAAAATCCTGCGATTTCTCTCAAGCCAAATCTGCCACAGGATGAAAGTAGGCCCCACATACCACACATCCTGCAAAAAAGGGGCCACCGAAGGAGGCCTACCCAAATTGCTCTAAAAGTCAACTAAAGAGGAGGCATGAACACAGGTACTGTTCCACACTCCCCACCAGAAATGCCACAGCTGCGTAGCAAAGGAGCAACGAAAGAACAAATGAGCAGACTCTTCTTCCCCTCCCCCACAGAGAACACAAATAGAGGGGCACTGAAATCCACGCTTCTGAATGTTGTCCCATGTCAAACATCTGTTCCGAGCTAAGGTCCAAACAAAACAATTACACTTTGGCCAAGAAAAGTTATTCCACACTCTCTTCCACCAGGGAACCTCCACCTCTTCCAGCTTACGAGCTAACAAAACCTGATACCCAGAAGCAACAGAATAGACCCCCTTAGGATTAGGGGACCAAGAGAGGACATCCCCATCCCGGAGGGAACTGCATCGCCTTCTAGAAAGGATATTATGAAGCTCTATGCATTCTTCCTTCAATCCAACATCCGGCCATTCATCAAGTCGCTTCCATCTCGCCAACACCAGTTGGTCATTATCAGAGAAGGCCATAAAGTCACTCACCCTAGACCAACCAGCCTCAAGAAACCTCTGGCTCAGCATCAACAAATTAGGGAACTGAGAAGTAATGGGAGGAAATCCATCCCAAGAATCAGACCAGAAGTGAGCCGACGACCCCCCCCTACATATCCAGAAAAGGCCATCCTTAACAAGTGTAGCACCTTTCTTAAGTGTACTCCAAATCATCGAGCCTCTCCCCTCCAAGGGAAATCTGGGAATATCCTGCCAAGCAGCCCCAGGGAAGTATTTATGAGATAAGATCCTAGCCCAAATTTGATCCTGCTCCACACACCATCTCCAATACAGTTTAGCAGCCAGAGCCTCCCCGGTCAAGGATGACTGCCTTAACCCGAGACCACCCAATTGACGCGGGCTACAAACAGTATCCTAGCTAACAAGGCTCCACTTTGAAGACAACAAGTTACCAGCCCAAAGAAACTTCCTAGCTAAAGCGTCTAAATCCTTAAGAAAACCCATCGGGGCCACCTGAAGCATACATCTGTATGTGGGAAGAGCCTGCACCACTAACTTGAGCAACTGAATACGGCCAGCAAAGGATAGCCACCTATGAGTCCAGTGATTAACTTTCACCCGAAATTTATCCAAAATATTCTGCCAAGAATCTTTAGGCAACCTACTAGCAGAGATAGGCACACCAAGATAGATCAAAGGAAACCCTCCAATTTGAAATCTCAAGATATGGGCGATCCTCCGCTGAATGGGCCCAGGGGTGTTAAAGAAGAAGATGGAGGACTTATCCTCATTAATCCGTTGACCTGAGGCAGCAAGATACACATCCAACACCTTGCGCAAAGTGGAAGCTTCCCTAATAGTAGCCATACCCATCAGAGCCGTGTCATCCACAAACTGTAAATGGGATTGCGGAGGCAAATCGCCTCCCCACCGCCACCCCTGAATAATACCCAAGTCGACATTCCTTCTTATCAGACGCCCCAAACCTTCTACAAGAAGAATAAATAAATACGGAGAAAGGGGATCCCCCTGACGCAACCCCCGAGAAGCTCCAAAAAGTTTAGAATGCTCCCCATTAGTTAACATAGAGAAGGAAACTGAGGTAACGCAACTCATAACCCACTGAATCCATTCATTTCCAAACCCAAAAGCGCCAAGCATCCGCTGGAGGAAGGACCACCGGACTCGGTCATAGGCCTTAGCCATATCTAACTTGATGAACATCGCCTTATCATTGGAGCTAGCCATTGAGTGAATGGTTTCAGAAGCGATAACAACCTCATCCAAATTTTGCCTGCCTTCCACAAAACCACTCTGCTCCTCCGAGATCAACATTTTCAACCACTTTTTTAATCTCTCAGCAATCAGTTTGGAGATAATTTTGTAAATCACATTGCACAAGGAAATAGGTCTAAATTGACTTAACCTATCCGCCTCATCACTTTTAGGTATGAGGGCAAGAAAAGTAGCATTCAAAGCCCGTAACATCTGCTTGTTCTTCTGGGACTCCTTAACAACAGCCAATAAGTCCAACTTAATAATATCCCAGAATTCTTGAAAGAATTCAATCGGGAAGCCATCAGGGCCAGGAGCCTTCCCTTTCTTCATCCGGAACACAGTCGCCTCCAACTCCTCCAAAGAAACATCACCCATGAGATGCTCATTCATTTCCCTTGTGACCAAAGACGGAATACAGGAAAGAACCTGAATCTCCTCAATAGATCCACCATGCCCATCCTCCCTAAATAAAGATTCAAAATACTGCACAGCTTCATTCGAGATTTCCTGAGAGGAAGAGAGCTGCTCACCTCTTTCATTAACTAGAACTGAAATGGAATTACCTTGCCTCCTGGCTTTTACCGAGTTAAAGAAGAAAGCAGTATTTTTATCTCCTTCTTGAAGCCACTCAATTCTGGCCTTCTGCTTCCAAAATATTTCCTCTCTCAACTCACACTCCTCCAGCACCTTAAGAGCCCTGGCTTCATCCTGGAGCAAGCCAACCATCACTCCCTCTTCCCTGATCACCCTTGTGATGCCATCCAAATCAGCTTGAGCACGAGCCTTATCATGGAAAATATTTCCGAAGCATTGTCTATTCCACCGTTTGAGCTGAGATTTGGTAAATTGAAGTAATTTAGCAAAAGTATACATCGCCGTACCATATGAAGGTCTGCCAACCTTCCACCAATCCGCCACATGGGCATGTAAAGAAGGGTCCCGCAACCACATGAGCTGAAACTTGAAGGAAGGAGTACGAGGCACACGAGCAGAAGAAATGGCAAGCTTAATGGGCCAATGATCCGAACCTCTCCAATCCAAGATTTCGGAGCAAGCGGACCACAAGCCACCAATCCAATAGCAGGAAACCAGGAAGCGATCCAACCTTTCTGAAATGCTGTTATCCCCTGTCCTCCGGTTGTTCCAAGTGAACCGACCATTACTGGGCTTGATGTCAACCAAATTCAAGGCAGAGATGTTTTCTTGCAGAAGAAGTGCCGAGGGGTCCAACCTTGCATTACCTCCACGCTTCTCAGCCAACTCAGCAATGGCATTGAAGTCACCAGCCATAATCCACGGATGAAGAGGAACCATGCTACGCACATACGCAATATGGGACCATAGCAACTGTTTGCCAGGAAGATCAACAGGTGCATAAATATTAGAGAAAAGAATAGACTCTCCCGTTTCAAACCAAGAAGCCACCATAGAAATGGAAGACTTAAAGGACATCCACCAGAGAGGGCGAACCTTCCGAGGGTTCCATAAACAGGCCACACCCCCGGCAGAACCAAGAGCACCAACGCACTGGCACTCACCACTCCCCCATAACTTGGGCATCATACCTATCATATCCTCAATCGACAACTTAGTCTCCTGCAGGAAAAGAACATCAGGAACATTACTTCTAATCAAATCGCGAACAGCTTTTTGTCGAGGGCCACTGTTCAAGCCCCTCACATTCCATGATAAAACAATCATTTTAGGGAGTTCAAGAAATGAGAATCCAGAGTCTTGACCGACCCCGACTCCACCAAGTTTTCCCCTGTTAGTTTAATCTTTTCCAAATCCTTCTTACGACCAAGCTTGGAAGATTTCTCTCCCCCCCCTTTTTTTAGGTCCTTTTGGTGAATACCCAAAGGAGATGGAGACTTGACACTCCTCCCGATAACAACACCATCACTTGACCCCGGAGGAGGCCCATTCCCACCAACCTTCTTCAACTCAGCCACTGGAACTGACTCCGCTAGAACACCCAAATGAAGATCCGTGACCATCTGAGAGCCATCACCATCCATTGCATCCTGGGCAGCCTCAGAGACAAGACCATTCTGTCCTGTACTCAGAGTTCCAAGATCAAGGTTTACCAATCCCGGATTCACTTCTTGCTGGCTAAGATCATCTAACACCTCGAATCTGTTAAAAGTATCCTCCTCCTGTCTCTCATTCAAGGTCCTCTTTTGACCCCTATTCCGGTTACGCCCCTTGACAGGTACAAAACCATCTGCATCTTCCCCATCACCAGGGATATGATCCTTCCCCTTGTCAGTCATAGGAGGGTTGCGAGGAACCTGAGGCGAAGGTGGCACCACAGGCCTAGCCTTTGGACACCGACGCAGCAAGTGACCATATTCATGACACAGACGACAACGGAATGGAAGAGTCTCATAATCCAAATACTGCACCCAAGAGTAAGAGCCTACACACATATCTATAGAGTCTGGCAAGGGTTTACCCAAATCAATTTCGACACAGATGCGGGCATAAGTCATTACCTTTCTATCCAGAGTTTGTTGAGAGGAGCCGACAGGTTTTCCAAGCAAAGCTGCTATCAGTTGCAGAATATCATCACGACAGCATTCCACTGGAAGTCGAGGAAGTCTGACCCAAACCGGAACCCGATTCGGAAGCTCCACCGAAGGGTTGAAACCCGCATGCCAGGGCTTGATGAACAACCCCACTTGGTTATAAAAATAGGGACCACCCTCAAAGACCCTATTCCGGTCCGCCATGCAGTCAAAAGTAACCATAAAGTAATTGTTAGCCAGCAACATAATGTCCATTTCACCCTCCGGCGACTAGGTCCGTCGGACCCAAGACACCAAAAATTGAGGGGAAACCCTCATCCCCAAAAATTTGCAGTATAAGGAGTGTTTGGAATAATAATCGATATCTTCAGCTATCATCTCAGGTGGAATTACCAGCGTAGGTCTCTCTTTACACCGCTCAAGGCATCCATTAACTTTAGTGATGTGAGATCCCCCTGACATGCGAACACTGCCATCTATCGAGTCATGAGAGAAAAGGCTATTGTCAATAATTTTTGTTGCATGCACTGGCGACTTTGAGCCAATCGCGGAACGAAAGTCCATGCCAGAAGGGCCCTGCGAGGCCTCTCCCATAGACATTGTGGCAGCAAAAGCCAAACCCAATCCAATAACGCCACACACCAACCCTTCCACCAAGCACCAACCCTTCCACCAACCACAACGCTGCCCACCCCACCCTATCACGCAGCTTCAGAGGGAACAACAACCCCTTACCCTCCGTTCACCCCAAAACCATTCCCCAACAGCCAAACCAAGCATGCAAGGGCAATCACCGCCACCGAGGCCCCAAGAACTAGCGCCCAGCACAGCCCACCAAGGAAGCCACGGGCGGACAAAAACACAGACCCAAACAGAGCCCTGGCCGCGTATCCCTGCCAGCAAACTAAGACCCGGACAAAGAACAATCCGCACAGAACACTGCCCCCCCGAAATGCCCAACAGATCCCACCCCAGTCACGCAGGAACAGAGAAAAAGCTCTCACGAGCTAGGGCTCGAATGCCCTAGCTCGGTTCTTCGCATAGCAGACCCGCGCGCCATCCTCCTGGATTTCAATTTAATCTATATTCCCATATCAAATAAATTTTTTTTTTTTTTTTTAAAATTCTAAGAAAAAAAAACCTCAAAAATATTTAATTCTTGAAAAAAAATCTTTAAAATATTTAATTATTAAGAAATGAATTTTGTTTTGAATATTTTAAGAAATTCAAAATTTAAAGTAGGTAAAAGCAATTTAATAAAATATTTATATAAAAAATGTCGCAGTTTGCGTGATCTTCCCTCTTCTTCTCTGCAAAATTTTTCAGTTTTTGAAATAGAAAAACCCTTTCTAAGACTGAAAAATCCCCCATGGAAAAATAATCTAAATATGCAAAAAGTGCAGAAATAAAATATTGAAATAAAAGCATATATTTCTCCCCTTGCTATCCAATGGGGTTTCTGTAAAACGAGAGAAAATGAAACCGCTGTTTCTTTTTGCGTCCAGAGAATTCTTTTCCACTCCGAGACCACAATCTCATAGGCTGACGTGGACAGAACAAAAGAATATTCTGGGATATTTCTCAAAGGGTACATCATATTTTCGGTGACTAACCCCTGAAATGTTGTCCGCTGAAAGGGACAAAGGAAGTATTGTTTTTCAATTAAAGGTTAAACGTTATACAGCTGTGTACTCGCTCCCATTGGCTGTTCTTTAACTGCCATCCAAAGCGTCTCCTCGTAGATCCTAGTTGGCACTGGTATGTGCCGTTTGACCTTTTTTAAAAATCTTGCGAACTCTCTTACCTTTATAAAACCTTTTCCCTTCCTGAGAAATATTCAGTTGAGGCGGTACTCGGACTGTAATCGCTAGGGTAACTATTGACTTCTGGTGATTTTAGAGCTGACCGCCATGGTTGGATGGGATATGTTGGACGCAGTTATTTTCTATGCCAGTAAGGCCTCCTGTAGTAAGTTCGCTATTGCTGTACAGATCCAGGTTAGTTCTCTGTTAATAGCAATCCTGTTTTTTGTTTTTGATTTTCAATCTGAAACTTCTTTTCATTTTTTGTAAATATTTGAAGTAGCTGTCTAGAACCTCACAATAAGTAATAGTTTATCACTTTGAGCTACCTGCCCCTTTGTGACTACTGGTTGTAGGTGTGGCATGTATTCTATTGACACAAATTCTGCAGAGTGTCACAAGTTCAATCATAAAGTGCCAAATTTTATTGATTTCGATGGGCCTGAGCTGAACTTCTTTTTCAGAGGCCTTATTTCAAGTTCAATTATAGAGCTCCAAATTTGATTGATTTGGACGGGCCTTAGCTGAATTGCCTTTTTAGAGGCCTTCTTGCAAGTTCAATTATAAAGCTCCAAATTTGATTGATTTGGACCAGCCTGAACTGAATTGCCTTTTCAGAGACCTATTGCAAATTCAACCATCAAGCTCCAAATTTGATTTATGTGGATGGGCCTGAGTTGAATTGCCTTTTCAGAGGCCTTATTGTTGTAGTAATTTTTGTTGTTGTTGTTGTTGTTTTGTTATAAAGAAAATTGATTGCCTTATTTACTATTTATTGGCAGGGCTGCATAATATGCTTGATTCTCGCACTTGGTTGGGCTTTGGCTGCTACTGTTAGGTAATTTCATTTCTAAAATTCTGTATTCATTATGCAATACAATTAGTTGGGATTTGAATTTTTGTTAAATATAATTCAATCTTTATGAGCTATCTTTTAAATATGAGTCAATCTTCATGACCTGTCTTTCATGAATAGTAATTCACGAGAAAGTATCTCTCACGAACTTCTGTGGCCCATTTAACACATTTTTTTCCCTCAGATGTTTCTTTATTCAGCAATTTTTTTAATAGCTAGCTAGAGTAGCCAAATGTGGAAAAGTCGATTTCAACTAGTTTGGACCTATTGCACAGAAATTAGCTGTTTAGGCTTGATATAAGGGCCTTGCATTTCGATGATTGCTTTTTCATATTTAAAGTTAAAAACATTACAACATGTCCTCATGAATGCATATTGTAAATTTTCAACTTCAATATTGAAAAGTAATTTAATAAAAAATAAAATTACCTGACTTGACTTGGTAAAACCAAACTTTGCAAAGTGATTTAACTTGGGTAAGACTAATCTTTGAAAAATAATTAGGCAAAAGGAATGCATTACCTGACAAGTTGCTACACAAACAACTCGGTTTCTCTAGTCCTTGTTGAAATCTCACGTCCCAGTATTGAAAAATAGTAAATTACAGTTTACGTAAGAAAAAATAAAGACTTTTTAGTATTACTGCTTAAACTTGATTTGAGTTTGAGCTGGTGAGGCTCGGGGATCAAACACTAAGCCTCTAACCCACTTTTCTTAGGATTCTTGAGTTCGAATCCTGGCCTAATATCCAAAAACTAAATTAAGAGAGGAAATAGTGGACAAGATTTCTAGTTGCAGTTTGGGGAAGTTCTCAATGTGGGGAGCTTTGAAGTGATTTCTTTGCGAAGAAAAAATGTGAGTTTTTTGTGAAGAAAAACAAAA
Organism: Sequoia sempervirens; assembly: GCA_007258455.2. Lineage (NCBI taxonomy): Eukaryota > Viridiplantae > Streptophyta > Pinopsida > Cupressales > Cupressaceae > Sequoia > Sequoia sempervirens. Next base: position 11,732 of record VDFB02256370.1, on the reverse strand, counting down.
TACTCAAAACAATAGTTTCATATAAAAATATGCCGAGAATTGATTATTCTTGATGTGCATGGTCTCTGGTGATGCCAAAGTGCCATTGATGGATGTCAAGAAAGTGGAGTATCTATTAGACTATTAGTCACTTTAGTCCAGAATGCATGGGAGTCAAGAAACCTTAGAGATTGAATTTGGACAAAGCCAAAGAAATTAGGTGATATAGTTTTTGTTCAGCTACAACTGTATAAGAATCTGACAGTGAAGGAAAAGGGAAATCAGAAGCTACAACCGAGGTTGCATGGGCCTTACTAGGTTAGGGCCAAGGTTGGGAAGTGGCTTATGTGTCGGATATCCAAAACAATAGGGGAAAGCATAGTATTTTGTGTGCATCATTCTTGAAGAAGGCAGGAGGCCATATAACTCCCTAGATTGGGACTTGTAACAGTTTAGTAGGAAGGAAAATTAGTCTCGGAGCCTGAAGTTATCACCAAGGAGGAGCTGAAGGTATCCGGAATAGTACATCAAGAATGCTCGAGGTCAAGTTGAAAGGGCTACTAATAGAAGATGTATTTTTGCGAAAAGAGATTTCCTCCTTGTGCATCCAAATTTGAAATATATTTGAAATAATTGACGTACAAAGGTAAAGGATGCAGAGATTATATATATATATAGAGGAAGAAAATCACATGTAATGGCTAAGGGGACCGAGTTAAAAGAAATAGAGTCTCCATCCTCATTCATCCATTTTGTTAATTTGTAGCATTTAATGTATCAGTTAGAGCTATGTTTTGTGACTTAGCGGTCACTGGATTGATTCTCAATGTGTCTTAAAGTAAATATAATATCTTAACTCAAAGTTCTTACACCTCAGTATTTTGCAGGAGGTCAGCCATTCTTCTAGTACTATTGTAGGTTGAGCATTATTACCTATGGAATTCATATTAGTTTTAGATGGGAAACATTTAATCTCTAGAAGATGTGCAAAACCCCCAAAAAACAGAGATAAAGTATGACACTTTATTTTAGTGTATTTAGATATGTGAAAGTGTTTATAATGGACTCTTACAAAAATGTCTAAAAAAGTATTAAATGTTGAAAATATATTTATACTACAGAAAGAGAAGAAGCAGAAAGAACCAGCACAAAGTATATGGAAAAATATGCACTTTAAAAAAAGGACCCAAAAAGGAGTGTATGTGCAAGTTACGGTCCTTCAGAGTTCGTAAAACTAGAATTGAATAACAAAGTCTCTAAGAAAACTGAATTTATGAAAAACCCAGATATATAAATTGAAAATCAATTACTCCATTGCAAAGTAGACAAAATTTTGTCCCATTTCAAAAAAATTACTTGAAAAAGACCTTCATATGAGCAAATTAGAGGCCTCCGAAGTTGCCCTCCTAATGTGGAGAACATGTGCAAAACCCCCCAAAACAAAGATACAGTATGGCACTTTATTTTAGTGTGCTTATAAATGTGAGTGTCTTACAATGTTTAAAAAAGTACTAAATGCTGAAAAATATATTTCTACTATAGAAAGAGAAGAAATGGAAAGATCAAAACAAAATATATGGAAAAATATGAACTTAAAAAAAATAGGACCCAAAAAGGAGTGTATGTGCAAGTTATGGTCCTTCCAAGTTCCTAAAATGAGAATTGAATAACAAAGTCTCTAAGAAAACTAAATTTCTTTAAAAACTAGACATACAAACTGAAAACTGTTTGCACAATTATGGTCCTTTCAAGTTCCTAAAATGAGAATTGAATAACAAAGTCTCTAAGAAAACTAAATTTCTGTAAAAACTAGACATACAAACTGAAAACTGTTTGCACAATTATGGAGTAGACAAATCTCAGCCCCATTTCAAAAAAAATGCTTAGAAAAAGACCTCTGTATGTGTGAATTGGAGGCCTCTAAAGTTGCCCTTGTTGAAAACTTAAGATCAGATTTAATGCACAGAGAATTAATTCAAATCAGACAATAACACAGTAGATACCCTGGGAAAACCCTCCACTTGAGGGAGAAAAACCCAGCAACAAAGATCCTCTTGTATATATATAATAATGGCAACAATTATCTTTACAATGAGGCCAATCACAAGGCCAATATCCAGCATCAACTCTAGATGCAATAACAGGGGATAATCTGCTCTTCCTTGTGATCTAAATCTGCACTTAGAGAGATTCGCAATCTGCTCTTGAAGGAATTCGCACTTGAATGAAGGAATAATTCGAGCTTGCTTGATGATGTATTCAAGGAGAGAAGTAGTCTCTTATAAATACATGGCCATAATAGACCTCACAAGGTCGGCCTCAAACATAAGTTACAATTTGCATAAGTCGGCCAAGATACAAAACAGTTACAACTCATAAATGATGTCGGCCCCAAGAAGTTAAGTAACCTTTACATGTCGGCCAAATCATAACACACAAAATAATTATACATGTCGGCCAAATCATGAGACACAAATAATAAGAGGTAAATTGAATAGCCGATGGCTACATTCAATTTAAGACTTTCTCAAGGAATGTGAGCTGGAAGGATCAACCGACGCTGTTATAACATTAACACTCCCTCTCAGCTAGGGAGAGATCTTCCAGCTGAAAATTATCTCCACATGAAGTTCATCTGCTACTGTTGCCTGCAATCAGATATAAAGAGAAATATATCACCTCAACGTGATAACCATCACATGGTTAAGTACTAGTGTTCATCACTTGCGTGATGGTGTCACCTCAACGTGACTTTCACCATGGCTCTCCCTGAGGGTGAAACACAAGTACAGAAAGATCATCACGGACTCTCTTACGTGATGTTGTCATGGAGTCACACACATGACATCCACCATGACTCAGCTCAGAGGGTGGAAACGAGGGCTTTCACCTCAAATTCTTCCGTCACAGAAGAAGATGCAATAGTAAGTACAAGTGTACATCACTTGCGTGATGTTGTCACCTCAAGTGACTTTCACCATGACTCTCTCAGAGGGTGAAACACAAGTACAAGATATGTCATGGAGTCGCACACATGACATCCACCATGACTCTCTCAGAGGGTGGAAACGAGGGCTTTCACCTCAATTTCTTCCATCACAGAAGAAAATGCATTAACAAGGGATTTCCACTCTCAACTTCTCTCACAGAAGAACTCATTAAGCAAGGCACACTGATGATCGGTGACTACACTCAACAAGGCTGATTCTCCACCATACCAAGCTTGTCTCGAAGTACACTTAACTTTACTCCATGAGGCTTGGTGGAGAATATCTCCGCCACCGCTTCATCGCTAACGCATCTTTAATCGGTGATACCAGCACACTACATCTCCGGGATATAGTACTTGATCTCAAACATGTTTGGTCTCACATGAAACACGTGGATTGACAGAGCTTGCCACAACTCGATTATCACAATGAATAATGGTGGCTCCATTGATTGTCCAAACAACTGCGAAGGAGCTTGGGCGTAAGCCACATCAACTTCTCGAAAGGCTAGCGTAAGCCGCAATATACCGCCTGTACTCAATGCTGGCTTAAGACTCGCTTCCCCGCCAAGACTAGGAGATCATGGCGTAAACTCCAAATCAAGGCAACAACCGTAGGTGTTTCTTCCGGACCAGAACACACTTCCAATCAGACCGCTGAAACCATGTAACTCCAAGTCTGCATCTGAAGTATACTTCAACCCATATCCAACTGTGCCACGCAAGTACCTCAGGATATGTTTGGCTGCAACAAGATGTATCTGTCTCGGATCACACATAAACTGGCTAAGTACACTCACTGCATAGCAAATATCAGGTCTAGTGTTAACTAGATACATCAAGGATCCAATCAGCTGTCTATGCAATGTAGGATCCGCCAAATCTGAACTAGCTGCAGCCTCCATGGATGTAGACATGGATTTGCAATCCATCATGCCAAAATCTCCTCAATATGACAATGGTGTACTTCCCTTGACTTAGAATCATACCATCTGGTTTCTGCCAAACTTCTAAGCCAAGGAAGTAATGCATGAGCCCAAGGTCCTTCATCTCAAGTTCAGAAGTCAATTTCTCGAAGTAGAGATTTGGGTCAGCATCATTCTTCAGGAACCCAACCTTGATAGGTATTGATCAATCCTTTCGTACCATGCACGAGGAGCCTGCTTAAGACCATACAAGGCCTTCTTCAGCTTAAAAACATGTGACTCTTCCCATGTACCTCGAAACAGTGAGCACAGGGGCAATGTAATCAACTCCCTCTTTCTGTGAAAATCCACGAGCTATGCAACTTGCCTTGTACTTCTTCACTGCTTTCATCTGCATCTTTAAGTACGGGCTGTCCTCTCAGAACACTCTATTCTCACAACATTGCAATCTTCACTTCAGCAAGTCACTAAACTCCCTCTGAAGGTTAAATCTTCCTTATCGAAGAGATATCTTCAACCATCCACTCGGTTCCATGACTGCATGATGTGTCTTCATGCTTCAACCTACAGAATGCAGAAAGCAATCCCTTACACTTCTTGGTATGTTATGAAAGCGTTAATAAGAGATTACTAATGGTTCATGGAACTCAACTATCTTGAAGAGAAGTACTATTGCTGGAAGCATACATGATTGACTATCTCAAGGTTTATAGCATGAATTACATAAGAATTTATGCATAATGTTAGAACATGAATAAGTAAATCATTCTGAAGGAGAAATATATCAAAAGATTAAACTAAAGGGATAAAGAACTTATCTCTATATAGTTTTGATATAACTCTTTCGTTCATCTTTTACTCCTCTCGAGAGTGCCAAACTCTGCACAACAAAAGATTAATCTGCACAACTACAGATTTCTTGAATGCATTAAGCGGTTAGCATGTAGAATCAACTCTCTCCAAGAGTTCAAGGTTCTATCACGGTTCATGCGTTAGAGAGTGATATCAATGTGACCAACTAATCATCATTGAAAATGCAATTCTCTTTCATTTCTGAGTCACACTCAGAAATCTTCGCAACTAGCATGAAGAGATTGAAACTTCAAAGGATCTTATGATAGAGAACACAATCCAAGGGAAACCACAATCTCTCTTTACTGATTACACAAGATCCAAATAAATAATATTGCTGGAAAAACAAGAATACTTATCTCTTTAGGTATTCTGAAGGTACACCAAAGAGTTGGATCTGTGGCTGTGACTCATCTTACCTACCTTCAGTGTGCAATACATGGTCTGCTGCAAAGGTAATTCAAGTCTTCATTTTGCACCATTCAGCACACACTTTACATCAACAGTGCGGTTTCCTAATCTGAGCAGCCTTGAGAGAAAGGAGGAAACCTCGCTCCAGTTGAAGACATCAGATACACAATAGTTAGCATCAGAAATCCTCTGAATAGTAATAATAAATGACCTAACAAAAAACAGTGCCAAGAAAAAAAAATAAAAAAAATAGACAGCGTATAACAAAGGATGTTCAGTCCGCCTTCTCAGACCCATCAGATAGCATTTAATACTTGACTCGGGTAAGCAAAGATTCTGTGATCAACAGAACATAGTCGACTTCCTAAGATTTCTGAAAAGAGATCCGAAAAACCCATACTACTAGGGAAAGTAGTCTCGGTGGTTGTCTCGGGTCTTTCCTTCATACGGCAGTGTCACACCTTCAGATTATCTCTTGATAGATGACAGTAGCCTTCTTCCGTGAATTTGTCTTTAGCTTTTAGACTAAACATGCTACTATAGGTAGATGCCTCCAGCATATATGTTTATCGGTGTCAATGATTATTTTAATTTTATTTTTAGTATTCATGAATGCTCCCGCAATTATGAAAATTGATCAATTCCAATTTCAATCAACACCAATGGTGAATACGACCATACCTGATATCGGCTTCTTAACTCTTCGATATCTCATATATTCAATGCACCTTCCAATATTGACGCCACTGGTGGTTCCCGGGATATGCTTTGGAAGGCCAATTCCTAAGGCAACATGTGATGATGAATACCTGTAGCTCAGTTGACGCCAAAGAGATCTCCGATAGCAGAGTCAGATGATATCAAGGTCGACGTGAATGCACTCAATACCGGCATCCAAGAATTTTCTCAAGTGACCAATCTCAATATCGAGCCTCCAGATCTCATTTCAAAGTCGAAGTATGCATGGAGGATGAAACGAAATTCCGACTAAGACAAGACGCGACTTTAACCGTCGCTCCAAGCACAACAGTCACTAGCCGCTAGAAGAACCATCTGACGGAAATAGATTGGAGGCAGAATACACATGCAAGGAAATATCAAATCCTTCAAGTAGATGCACAATCATGCACATACGAACTCCAGCCATCAGAAGAGACGCACGAACAAATACAGAAGAGGGAGACCAATTACCAAGCGGAAATTCCCGATGCTGCATTGAACAAGAGTCGTGAAGACATACAGCGACATGAGCATCATGAGTACACAGAGAAGCACAGGAGAATCATCAGATTGAATGACAAAATTGATTACTTCCATGAAATCCATAAATCTGATCGGATCTTCATACAAAGCCCGCTCTGATACCATGTTGAAAACTTAAGATCAGATTTAATGCACAGAGAATTAATTCAAATCAGACAATAACACAGTAGATACCCTGGGAAAACCCTCCACTTGAGGGAGAAAAACCCAGCAACAAAGATCCTCTTGTATATATATAATAATGGCAACAATTATCTTTACAATGAGGCCAATCACAAGGCCAATATCCAGCATCAACTCTAGATGCAATAACAGGGGATAATCTGCTCTTCCTTGTGATCTAAATCTGCACTTAGAGAGATTTGCAATCTGCTCTTGAAGGAATTCGCACTTGAATGAAGGAATAATTCGAGCTTGCTTGATGATGTATTCAAGGAAAGAAGTAGTCTCTTATAAATACATGGCCATAATAGACCTCACAAGGTCGGCCTCAAACATAAGTTACAATTTGCATAAGTCGGCCAAGATACAAAACAGTTACAACTCATAAATGATGTCGGCCCCAAGAAGTTAAGTAACCTTTACATGTCGGCCAAATCATAACACACAAAATAATTATACATGTCGGCCAAATCATGAGACACAAATAATAAGAGGTAAATTGAATAGCCGATGGCTACATTCAATTTAAGACTTTCTCAAGGAATGTGAGTTGGAAGGATCAACCGACGCTGTTATAACATTAACAGCCCTCCTAAAGTGAAATTGCAATGGAGGGGGGAGCGGGGGGGTGGGCTCGGGTCTCAGCCCATGGTAGTGCCTTGGTGGAAGGTAGGTAGTGGATGAGTTGTGTTGTTGGCGGTGGTTATGGTTGAGTGGCTTTGTGTTGGTGGCGGCAAAGTGGTGATTGTCAAGTGGCTAATAGGAAAAGATCAATTGGAGGCTGGGCGGAGGAGGAGATTGCAACAATGTTGTTGGGCAGAGCATTTTTTTGAATGGTGGGGTGGGGCCCAAAGGCTTTTGGTACCCCCATATGGATGGGGCCCTTGGCCTCCCCCCACTCCCCCTTTAATGAGAGGAGGGGGATGGCAGGTGGTCCCCCCCCCACAAGCCTTGCCCAATTTAAAGAAAAAAAATTAGTACAAGTTTTTTTCAGTGCTAGAGAGCACTATGCAAATGGTCTTTTAATATTTTTTTGATTATTAAAAAAGACTTATAGTGAGTTTAAAAAAAGCAGAGTATTGTACAATGCTTATGTTGTACGGCCTCAACTTGCTTGCTTGGGCAATTGTTTTTTTTCCTTTTCTTGCAATCGCCCCAAATTTGACAAGTTTTATGTTGATCTATAGATTCTTGGCCACACTAGACACAATGGTGCACTTTCTTTTGCGCCAAAATACTAAAAAAAAACTAAGCCATTTGCAATATATACTAGAGATGTATCAACCAAAAAGCTAAAAAAGCTTGACTTCAAAATGTCCAAATTGGATAAAATAAAAACCAATTCTTACTTTTTCAGCTGCTTTGGAAACAATGGTGGGCTCTGGTTTGACTTAGGAAGCTCTGTTTGATTGTTGGCCTTTGACACTACAATGGATGTAGTTTAAGATTTGCAACCAAGCCTCCTCCACATAGTATCTATGAAAAGTATAAAATAAGGAATGGGAAGCTCACAGTGGGAAGGGGTTTGAATGAATTTGGTTTTGATACCATGTAGGAATAATGAAATATTCTACAAATCCAAGAATCGTCAAACCAATTAACTTTGCACAAGCAGATTTAAACAAAGATAATAAAAGAGGCACAAATATTTAATAAATAAGCCAGCAGAATGAATAGTTGGTGTTTCAAATTACAAAGAATCTCGTGCTTATATAGAGCAAGGCAATGTATAAAAGGTGGACACTAATTGAATGTAGACATCCATGATAGATGGATCTAACTAAAGCTAGACATGCATAATAGGTGGTGATGACTAGATGAACTAGTATGATAGGAGTGTAACTCAACTAAAATTAGATTAAGTATCAATTAGGTGCATATGACATGGGCACATGATTGATTGACACTACCTAAGCGAGCTTATTTAACACAGTGCATATAATGCAATATAGTAATAAATTAAATGCAAGTAAACTAAAATGCACAAACAATTTCTAGTTCTAGTACTAGTACTAATACTACTAATTCTTCACTTTGAACATTCTTACTGTAATTAGGGTTTTCTTCTAGCTTCAGTATAAATTAAGGTAAAACCCTAAGCAATATATCTTTTTGCCATTTGATATCAATTGAATACTAAAAGCTGTTATTTGTGATCTTTTTGGTATTTTCAACTGAATTAGCAGGTATAAATTTATAGGAGTTGCACAAATATGCACATATTTTACATTTCAACATATTATTTTCAATTCGTGTTTTGCAGATTGTTTTTATTTACTTGAAAAATACTGCAGAAGATATGCTTGTTGAATTCCAAGGATTACAATGTCAATTCTTAGTCCAATGGTTCTATTGTTATTGACTTAATGATTATGGAATGCAAGCCTCTTGGTTGAAAAAACATACCATAAATTTGTTATGTCAATTTAATGGGTTGGTTCTTCCTTAATAGGAGCTAGAAAAATGGGCTGAATTGGATTGTAAAAGGACCATTTTGCAAGGCTGTTAGATTGAATTATTAGGGAAGATTTTTTTTCCCTTTTTCTGAGTTTTTCAATTAGTGTTTGAAAACATATATTTGAAACATCTTTTTGGAATTGTTCTGTTTCATAGCAGTAGTAGGGTGTTTCTCACCTGCTGTGTCTTGTTATTCTAACCTTTTGAAATAACCTAAAAAGGTGATGAACCTTGAAATGGTGGATAAGGTTCTTCTTAAGTGTGATTGAGTGTGCAATTACGTGCAAATTAATATTTCCTAAGACTATTTCCAAGTAGCCTAATGCTAATTGATGATCACGAGAGCTAAGATTGACAACACAGCAATCAACACACAAGAAAACTAGTGACAATGGAAACACAAACAAAGAATAGACTAGGAAAGGAAGTTGAAAAATTGACATAGAACATATACATTTGCAGCTCAGTATGACCACTAGATTTGGAATTATCACCTCTTAGGGAGCTGCCAAACCAAAATTTATTAGATTCTAAGTTCAAGACCTTTGGGTAAGAGGTTGCAATTTGCTCCTGCACAAGGAAACAAGTGACAAAATGGAAACACAAACAAAGACTAGACTAGGAAAGGAAAGTGAAATAGTGACATAGAACAGATGCACTTGGTAGCTTAGTATGACCACTAGATTTGAAAACATGACCTCTCATGGAGCTTACAAACCAAATTTTATTAGTATAAGTTTAAAACCTTTGTGTAAGAGTTTGCAATTTGGTCCTGGGGTTGAAGCTTGGTCTTGTACGTCAGAAACTTTTGAAGGAAACAATCTACTAAGCAAATGTTTGTATGGCATCTTATCATTGAAACGACATAAAGTGGAGTAAAATAGCAAAATAGGTGGGTGTCAAGCCAAAATATAATAGAAATCAGATAAAAACTATGTGACCAGGTTCTTCATTTTAGCCTAGTGTACCCGCTCCGAGAGTGTTTGGGAGCAGAAGCGGGTTGGGGAGCGATCGGGAGTGCCTGGGCACCCTCGGTTGCTCTCAAGCGCTCCCAAAGCGCTCTTGTGGCACTGGGCGCCCAAAAAAGCATTAAAAAACATTTTTAAAACAACATAAAGTGCAAACAAAAACCCTAAAATGCCTCCTTATCATGCATTCATCACTCCATTTCATATTTCATTGCTCTAATCAAACATATTTGCCCTCCATTTTTTCATTTTGAAGGTTGCTAGTTTTTTAAAGGAGATTGATATAGTGTGAAAGGAATCGAGGATAGCTTGCACAAAGGAGATCTAATCATCTAAGGTATGCATCTTAACTCATTCTTTCAAATTTTTGATGGATTCTTTCAAGTTTTTAAAGAAATTTTTCAAGTTTTTGAAGATTTTTTCAAGTTTTTGAAGATTTTATTCAAGTTTTTGAAGATTTTTTTTAAAATTTTTTTTATAGAAAAAGAGAAATAAGTTTTGCTATTTGTTTCAATGTTTTTTGGTGTTCATTTTGTAATTTGTTTCAATATTTGATATTTCTTATAATAGCAAAATCAAATGTCAAACTACTTGAAATGGCTACAAGTTCAAGTTCAGTGGGTGTTGATAGAAACAAAAAATTTAAAATTGATCAAACATCTCCTTTATGGAATCATGTTACAATGCTTGAACAACTTCTAGGAGGTGGGGCATTTGTTTGGGATTGTGGTGAGTGTGGAGTCCAATTTAAGAGCTCATACAGTCGAGTGAAAGCTCACTTATGTGCACAAAGTGGGAAAGGGATTAGTATATGTGCAGGGCCAAATAAGAAGGGGTTGCCAAAGGAAAAATGTCATGTCCCAGCCAATTTGAAATGATCTTTGGCGGAATAATCCAAAAAGTTTTTTTAAACACTACTTAGTCGGCTTTAATAATCATAAAAATAAATTTAAATTATTATAAATAAAATTTAAAATTTTCTAGCTGACTCCTTGTTGGCGCCTAAATAATATTCGTTTGCTTTGTGGCTAACCAGTTTGTTTGGTGTTATGAGTTTACTATATATATGTGATCGCTGGCTCTGTTTTATGATCACGAAAGGAGGACTAAATGTCATGTGAACCGGTCAAGGATGCAACCCCCTATAGTTCACGTCAGGTTGGGATGAAAACCCCATTCTGCCTTTTCATGGAATTCTACCTTTCTGTTAGTTATTAACCTCCAGTTTCCTATAGGTCTAAGTGAAGTTGAGTACTTTGGTGGCGAGCATGAATAGCTGATCAGTGGTCGAGCTTAGGCTCTGGCCACTCGTCGACTCACTCTCTGAAACCATGATGAGATCAAGATTATTGTAGAAGGAAAATTGTTTGAAACACAAAAGATCAGGGGATAAATTACTATCGCACAGCATTGCTACACTCAGTATTTGCGCCAGAGCTTATGTCTGGGCAAATATTGTGGGCAACACTTGCTCACAAGTCACAATATCTATCCCGACCATTCCTACAGAGATGTCACTGCTATCTTAGACAACGTGCCTAGCCAAGTGGATCCTCTGCATCAAAATTGTTGATATTGCACCTTGTCTAGGCACCAGATCCGAACTTAACCATCTGGAGCATCTTTCCCAGATCTGGCCGTCTATGTAATTCAGTGCAAATAGGCAAATCTCTGAGGTTATTCTGTACTCCATAATTGAAAGAAAGAGTGGTCTGTGATAAACAA
>VDFB02256369.1:0-29054 GCA_007258455.2 Sequoia sempervirens | reverse complement strand
TTTCTTGCATATTAGATCAGACAAATTTCCTCTTATATGAGGGATGTTTTTGCCTTTTATAAGTTCAAGTCTGAATCGCACCTCTTCTTCATTTTGAATAATACAATTTTGAATGAGACAAATTTTGTCTTATATAACTTTGTCTTTTATAAATTCTGTCGCTGCCTTTTCTAAATTTACTTTTATTTATCATAAGTGTTGTATTTGCTGTCTTCTTTCATTACACATATATATAACTGATTGATCGCTGCCTTATGTTGCCTTTGATCTTATTTAATCGCTGCCTATTTAATATGCTGCTCTTATTTTGATATCATTTAAATACAAAACATGCCTTTATAATACTTAATCACTGTTCCATTCATATCTGCCTTTGTAATACTAGTCATTGTATATTGCAAACTCCAATCGCTGCATTTTGGAAAACTTTTATCGCTGCCATCTCATATACTTTAAACTCTGCTTTAGAAGTATATTAAATTGTTGCTTTTTCAACACATTAATCACTGTCTTGTGATTATCTTAACATTGATTTTTATATGTTCTTTGTGGACGCCAAGGTAAGGTATTGTGTGATTTCATATAAACCAAAGAAGTTGGCTGGCATATGAATGAGACTATCTTAATTGTTTTGTTCTTCATATATCTTGATAACTGAGTTTCTTAATATATTCTTTCTTCTCCTTGTGTCACCTTCACTCTTATTGTCGCTCTCATGTTGCAAACTCTTTAGACATCAATGACAATATGTTCAACGATTTCATCCATACTCTTTTGACATCAATGACAATAATTTCCAATTGTCTATATACCTTTGACGTCAATGACAACATTACCAACACCTTTGAACCTTGGGAAGGTCTGCCATCCCAAAACCCCCTACCTATTAAAATAATATTCTAAGTTACCGGTTTGGTTTTGGGTTCGGGTTCGGATTCGAGAACCCGGTTCGCCAGTTCGGGAAATTTTTTTTTTTGGGGTTGGGTTGGGTAATACAAAAACATATAAAAATCAGAAATATATACATATTTGCAGCAGTAATTAAGTTCAAAATAGACCACCATATTAATAGTCAAATAACATAGCAAAAATACACCACCACTTTATACTCAAATGTCATGATATACAATTATAAATTAAAGTTCAAACTTCAAACATAAAAATGTCAAGTGTTTACAATCAGCCATTAATGATTATTGGTCATTGATCAATCTGAATCATATGGGTCATCAAAAAAAGCAACATCATTAGCAACATTAGATGCTACATTTTGTGTAGAACCACAAAGAGCATTAGTGGCACTCACACAAGCACTGACACTAGCACTGACACTACCACTCTCATGCTTAGTAGCTGCTTCAGGCTGATAGTCATCATCAATATCAAGTGCAGCTAAGTGACTTGTGGAAGCATCCAAGTCAAGCTGCTCTGGCTCAATATCCCACCTCTTTGTGTCTCCTTCTTTGTAGGAACTATGCTTGTGTGTAAGGAGGTGCAAGTTTGAATGCTCATACACCAAGTCCTCTGCCTTTTTTGAATATAGCCTATTGCGTTTTATTGAGTGGATGAAGGAGTATGTGCTCCAATTCCTCTCAGAAGAGGATGAACTAACAACCTATTAAGACCAAATTAAATAGTTAAGAGTTACAAAATTTAGCTAAACAAAATTATTAATATATAAATTAAAATTAAAATTACAAAATATAAAACTTACTTGGCATAAATTTTTTATTGCAATAGGTTGGAGGTACTTGTATTCTTGCCCATGGAAGTACCACCAACTATGAGCATCCACCCTGAACTTGTCTCGAAGAGCATCAAGATTTTGATCAACACTACCAGAGCATGCAAAAGCCATGAACTCAGCCCTCACTCGATCACGTTGGTCACGATTAGTGAAGAGTCTACATAGTGCTGCCTTGTACCCTTGAGCCACTTCAACATCCCTATATGGAGCAAGTCTTGATGAAGCAAAAAGTATCTCAGGACTATAATATTTGGGACTCAATGCAAAAGCGACAAGATGCAAGGGAGTGGTCATTTTGTTCCATCTATCAACCATGATTTCTTGTAGCTCTTTGAAGAACTTTTCTTCAGGATCTTCCTCTTTTGCATTGATGATGGTTTTCATCTTCTCAATCATTGAGTCGATACCATCATATACTTCTCCCAAACAAGGTCTATCCATGTTTGTGTAACGGATCATGCTCAATAGAGGCTCAGTGAAACTGACTAGGTACTCAACACAATCCCACCAATTATCATCTAGGATCCTTTGCCTGACCCTATTTGCCCTTTCATTGCTAGATTGCCTCCATACAACCCAATTAGGGCTGATTACCATGGCACAGAGTGCCTCACGAACCTTTATAAGTCATCTCAACACAATTGTGTTGGAGGCAAAACGGGTCTCGGCAACCTATTTGAAAATCAAAATCAAAATAAAATATAATTTAAATTTACAAAATCAAAATTTAAAATTAAAAGAAAATTCAAAATTTTTAAAAATTTGAGAATTAAGTTACCTTCAACAACTCCAATTTTGAGAATTGCTCAAATATTCCTTGTGTCATATGGTGGTTGGTGACAAACATTTGGATGTCTTCACCCTCAGCATACACCTGTTTGATCCACTCAATTTTGGATCCAATTTTTTGTAGCATTAGATTGAGGGAGTGGACAACACAAGGTGTCCAAAAAATGTGTGGATACTTCTCCTCAACCAATAACCCAACAGCCCTACAATTTTTGGCATTGTTGGTTACAACTTGCACAACATTTTGATGGCCCACTTCTTCAATAGCTTGGCAAAGGATGTTAGCAATAAATGGACCATCCTTCACTTGTCCTTCATAATCCATTGCTCTCAGAAACATTGCCTCTTTAGGGGACACAGCAATAACATTGATCAATGGGTGATTTTTTGTATCTTTCCATCCATTAGAAACGATGGTCACCCCTGTTTCGATCCACGAATCCCTCATGGGCTTCAAAGAGTTTGCTACATGTTTCACCTCTTTCTCCAATAAGGTGCAACACACCTTCTCAAAACCTGGGCCCTTATACCCCTTTGGAGCCTCATTAATAGATTTCACCATTTTTTGCCAATATGGTGAACGAACAACATTGAATGCCAATTCATTGGCATAGACACATCTTGCTATGTCTTGATCAACAATCTCTCTTGCCTCATTTTGAAATGAAGCTTCCAACGGTCCCTTAGATCTTTTATTTGAAGAGGGCATGGTTTGCTCTTGAGGGATGTCCATAAATGGATGGCTTTCTGTAGGTGGAAAATAAGGAGGTGGTGTAGGGTTTTCATGGATCGAGATCCTTTCTTCAAAGGATGGCTTGTTTTACCACTGGTTGCTTTTTGGTCTGCCTTTTCTTGCTCAGCAATATATTTCAACACTATATCATTTGGAATGCCACTGTTATCTTCACCTGGACATGGTTTGATGCCTAGTTCAGGGATCCTGCACAAGTGCCCTTTCACTCGACTGTATGAGCTCGAATATTGAACATGGCAATGACTACAAATCCAAACATATCCTCCACCACTTGGAAGTTGCTGAACCATTTCTACATATTTCCAAAGGGGAGAGTTTGGGTTTGTTTTGAAATGAGATTGGATTGAGCTTGAGGAGGTACCGGTTGCCATTGTAATACGAAATAGTGAATACCTAAGGCACAACATATTGAAATTTTGGTATTGATTCATTGAATTTGAAACTAAAAGACTTTATTAATTTCAAAATAATGAAAAAATTGAACATGTGTTATAGACATTTAGAGGAATGAAAAGTAAAACAAAACAAAAACTAAAAAACAAAACAAAAGAGTTGAAGTTCATTTGTTAAAAAAAATAATAAAAAAACTTAAAAAAAACCTACCTCTTTTGAAGAAATCTTGCTCAATGATCTTCTTAGCAACGAATAGACACTTGCAAGTGCTTAGGAATAGCACAACAATCAACTTTGAACAATCTACGATCAGCCTTCAAGTCTATTCCAGCTTGTGCAAGCAAAAGAGAAAGTTCAGCAATGGAGGCAAAAAATCCTTTTTTCTCATTCACAAATTGGTAAATGAGTATCACTTTACCTATTTCATGTTTTATAGGCAAGTATTAGGGTTAGAAGGAATAAAAAACTCTTTAAAAGTAAAAAAAGAGTCAAAAAAATATTAAAAAAATGTAAAATCGTGTGAAAAAGTGCACCTGGGCGCGAAATTCTGCCCGGGTTCGAAAATTTCGAACCCTGTCCAGACCCACAGTCAAGGGTCCAAACCCTGGTCGAACCCACCGAGGGATTTTCAAACCCTCGGCGAATTTGGGCGGACCGGACCCGAATTCTGGACCCAAATTCCGGACCCGAATCGAACCCGAACCGGACCCAGGGCCTGTAGGGGCGAACCCGGTAACTTAGATAATATTAAATGATTATTAGAAGATAAGGCTTACTTTTGTAATAAAGTCACTTTAGTGACTAAGTTTATATTAGTTTATTATTTTTAGAATATTTAACATGCATTTGTGATGCATTGTTTTTATCTTCACTCCGAACTCTATATAAGGAGGTGAATGTCCTTGTAATTGTTGATCCAATCTAATAGAATAATATTTTGTGTTCTATTTGTTTTTGTAACATGGTATCAGAGCAAGTCACATGAAAAGGTTTGCAAATTGAATCGCACATGTCTTCATTAGCAAATCACACAGGAATTTTCATGCAGAATCATGAGTTTCTTTAACCTTGAAATCACGACTTTTTTTTAATTAGAAAATCATGTCTGTTTTCCAAAGAGAAGTCATGCCTCTTAGGAACAAACATAGGTAGGAGAAAAATAATTTTTTTTTTTTTTTCAAGTTCCTTCTAAAAATTGCGGGTGCTGTGTTTTATTTTTATTTTTTATGAACAGGATTTTTACACACGACTAGGGTTCCTTCTAAAAGTTGCAGGTGCTGTGTTTTTTTTATGAGAAGGCTTTTTATATGTGACTAGGGTTTTATCAACGCGGCTAGGGTTCAAACTTGCAGTAAGGTTTTTTTGGGGTCGTTTTGTGTAAACCAGCACAGCTAGGGCAGATAAAACCAGCACGGTAAGGGTACAAATTTAAGCAATTTGCAGATTTTTTTAAAATAGTGGCTAGGGCATAAGATTTCACCATTTATTTTTCTAGGATATTTGTGAAAGATTTTTTATCAAGGGTTTTGTGAACTATTTGGTGCTTCACATCGGCCTCACATGCATAAAGTTTTGTGGGTGAGTTGGTTTTTGTAGGAACACATGCACGTTTGGGATGATGCGACTTTGTAACCTATGCTTGAGAAGATTGAGATTGGGGGTCCAACTACAATGATGAAGTATTGGAATGATCCAAACATTTTTCAGGTTATGGGTGTTGGGATTCTAGGTAATAGTCCTACTTTTGCAATTAGGGTAGTAGTAGCATTGACTCTAATGATTGCATTCAATGTCTTTTTTGTTGGAGCTGCTCTAAATGGCCAGCACAATAAAGATGAAATTGAAGAACAATATGGGTACAAATATAAAGATAAGCCTTTTGTCCATCATGCGGCTAGTGTTGGTAATGTTGAGGGATTGAAGAATGTCCCCTTACTTGATACAAACAAAGATGTAGCAAACTTAGAAGGTTGGACAACCATTCACTTTCTATGGGTCATGAAGTGAAATGTGCTGAGGTACTTCTTGAAGCTAATGTTGACACAATTTGTCACCATGTTGAAGATCCTCCAAATGCATTGCTAGAAGAGCCTAGGAAGATTACTATGTCAAGATGAATGGTGAATTGCATGTAGAAGTCCACACTTTGAATATAGGAAGGAATCTAGTATAGATAAAGCTTAGTAGGGATGGTTGCCGGTAATGTCCTCTTCTTGCACCTAATCAGTTGGAGAGTTCCATTAGCCTATTCCAGGGTTCCCTTAGGCTAAGTGGAGTTGGTTAGGGGACTTAGAGCCAATGTGGGCTTTGTGGTGGGGTTTTTGGTGCTTTCTGTCAGGACTTTCTATTTTTAGCAGTGGCCAATTTCAGTACTTACTATTAATAGTAAGTCTCAGCGTATCTCAGTTTTGTGCCAGTTTGATGTTTGGGAGTACTTACTATTCTTAGCAGCTGCTATTTATAGTAAGTGTATTTTTGTCAATTGGTCCAAGTTTATGTTACTCCAACAACGTATATTTCCAAATTGGGCGTTGGTGAGTCTAAGGTTGATTGAAATAATGTTTGTATTTTTCCGTCACTTAAGTTATTTTTATAAAGTCACTTTATAACTTAAGTGAGGGTCTTGGAGACATAAAAAAAGTACCTTGTCACGCCTAGTTCATTAAGGTTGTTTCTAAAAGGGCCAAATATTAAGCCTCAAAAGGTGGACACTACCCTAGGGAGATATAAAGATTTCTAAATAAAATAAAAAGCTCATGAGAGGGGGCATGGGAGTGTCTTGGAGGGAAAAACATTTCAAATTGAGTCACCCTAATTTTCCCTCTCACTTTTATAAAGCAACATTTTGGCTCTCATTTGGCAACATAACAGGATGCTGCTGGAATACTTCCAGGGTTCTATTGCTGCATGTTGAAGGCAGAAACCCTCACCATTTGGAGCTGGATTTGGTGGTGAAAGATCCACCCTAGCCGGATAGGAGTGATTCTACTTCAGGGATCACCTTTGGTGTCAACAGAGTTTTGATTTCAGTCTTTTTCAAGGTGGAACAATGAAGATCTTCTTGGTTTTTTGACGTGGGTTTGAAGTTTCTGGTGTGTTTGATCTTTGGCTTCTTTTTGGTGGTGTTTTGAGGTGTTTTTGAAGCCTTTTCTGAGGATTGATTCGCATTTCCAGAATTCTGGAAACTATCATTTTGACAGTGATTGAAGTGAAAATCATTTGTAGCTCTGTGCATGCTTGGCCGATCATTCTGGGTGTTGGCTCATTGGATTCCTCTTGCTTGGGTGCCTCATTCCATGCATTGGTTTGGATTTATTGCTGAAGTTGTGATTTTTGGAAGCTGGTCGCCCTCCTAGGGGGCCGTACATTTCTTGGGTTGTCTCTTTTCAGACCATTCTCAGACGGACAGCAACTTTGGGGCCTGCTACAGCGAGTTCGTGGTGTCTATTCATACGTATTTGTTGGCCCAAGTGAAGGAGAATGTCGTGGATTGATATGTTAATCATTTGGTGACTTTCCCAAGGAGTTGTATGTAATTTGCTGCCCATGTGAGACTGTTATCAGGTCTGATAATCACTATTTCCAGGTCTGAAACATCTTGCATTAAGTCTGATTTGATTTGTAATCATTTTCTGTTATGATATGTTATCATACAATGTGAAAAGAAATGTTATTTCCTGCTATTCACCTTTCTATGCAATATTTCCTATGTTTGCAATGCATGAATAAAAACATGTGAAAAAAGACAAACCAAAACACATCAGCAAAACATCAAAATCAGCAAACAATTTCAAAAAATAATCAGGGTTGGTTGTTACATTGCCAAGTTAGCTTGGGAGTCTGTGGATCTTGGGAATCACACCCCTACGAGGGTTATAAGACAACTTGATGGAGCTCTATGAGTGTAACTTAGCATGGATTGTTGTCCAATGGTTCAGGAGAATAGTGATTCGGGAGTTCAAGGAGGTGGTAATTTGGGATCTTGGGAATTCAGCTTGGGAGATACACCTTTACTAGGGTTTGAGGCTAGCTTCATGGAGGTCTACTTGGTTCATGGTTTAGGGTGTTTTAGTTTGATATGCTTTATGTTAGTTTGCTTTGGCTTTCAATGCAGTAAGCCTTAAGAGAGGATATTAGAAAATTGAAATGACTATTAAAAAATAAGACTTGCTTTTGTAATAAAAGTCACTTTAGTGACTAAATTTAGATTAGTTTATTTTTTTATTATTAGTCTATTGTTTTAGAATATTTTAACATGCATTTGTCATGCATTGTTTTTATCTTCATTCCAAACTCTTTTTAAGGAGGTGAATATATTTGTAATCATTCATCCAATAAGGAGGTGAATATATTTGTAATCATTCATCCAATCTATAGAATAATATTTTGTGTTCGATTTGTTTTCATGACACTACCCTGGTTTTAAAAAGCAAAAAAGAAAAATTATTTTAGGCCACCTAGATGGAAAAGCAACATTTTTTCCCAAGTATTTTCTAATTAAATCCTGAGTAATTAAATTCTATTTGTGCTTTTGGTTTGACGAGTTAATCTGAATCTCGAGTAATGCAATTATGGTATAATTCTATAAACCATTTTGATTTATCTTTAACATTTATCATTTGATAGTTGACATTATTTTATCAATTATGTAATGTCCCCTATTTGGGAATTACCCTAAAATTTTCCCTAGAATCACAAATTTCATTAAAATAAGAATTGTAAGATAGCTAGAGATATAACTTACCAATTAAAATGCCTTTTAACAAGATAAATCCTGATTTAGGTCCTGCAATTGTATTAGACAATATTGCATATGTATATATAATTCATAAATCCAATTATTTCTATTAGGGTCAATAATCGCACATATGAGTATAAATAGGTAAAATCATCATAACTCATTAGATAAGCCATGCTACATCTATACTTGTTTTTAGTATTCAATCACAATAGGTTTGAATGAGGGAGAATGATAGGTTGGCCCAAAGCAAACCCCACACTAAGCCCAAGAGTGGACACTCAGCCTCTTGGCCCCAAGGGGCAGGCACGTTGGACATCCAACATGGGGTAGTCTACCTAGTGAGGTGCTTGCATCTGCCTTCCCTATTCTTATCTTCGTATTTATCCTCTTATGGCTCGTGATTTCTCCCACAATCAACCATTGTAGAGGTTGGAAAGGAAATCGCAATAGGGTGCCCAAGAGCTGACACTCACCCTCTTGGCCACAAGTGGCAAGCACATTGGACATCCAACATGTGGTGATCTACTTAGATAGTGATCTCATATCTGCTCCCCTTCCTTGCATTTCCTCTTCTCCTCCACATGATTGCTTGCCAAGTTATAGATACATTTCATATTACCACACCACAATTATTGATTCTAGTATTCATACTCATATTAAAGAATCATAATTACTTATAAGGCTCAATAATTGCTGCAAGCATCATTATTACTAATATTACATAAATGTATATATATATTTCTATTTCTGATTGATTTCAATTTACAATAATTACCTTTATATATATATATAACTTACTGCTCAAATATATTCTTGGCAATAATTCTTATAATTTATTCTTCTTTCCCATCTGCTACTTTTCTAGATTTCTGACTCATCCATATATTGATTCAGATCCCTTATTTATACCATTTATTATGTCAAAGGATGTGTCTTGCCCTTTTGAAATCATTCGATTGCCTTTCCTTAATGAGTTTTGTCTTTATTCTTTTTTAAATGCTGTCTTCTACAATTAATCGTAGCCCTCTAAATCATTGTCTTTTGTTAATGATAATTTCTGTCTTCAATTCGTATTCGCTGCTTTTCATAAAATGATTATAATCGCTGCCATACATAACTACTGCCCTTTCAAAACATTATTGAATCGCTGCCTTTTTAAATGAATACTAATCACTGTATGATCGCTGTTTCTTATTAATTGCCGCCTATTATTATCACTATGCTGGCTGCTCATAAATGTATTTTTAGTATATAAATATTATTTTATATTAATATATTTATATTTATTTTTTTATATGAGTTTTATATATGTTTTAATGATTATAATAATATTTATAATAATATTTAAATTGCTAATATTATATTTATATTTTAATATTTATTTTGTTTATTTATTTGCATTTCAATGCTTGGGTTTTTTAGTGTTGCAATTTCAGGGTCATGACAAATTATCAGCTACAAAATCTATTTTGTAGTTCATTTTGTATATTTTTTTTGTCAATTATAGTTATAAAAATTTACATATACATACATACACATATAGTATGGCCGAACCCAGCTGTTCTCAACATGGGAAAAAAATTGCAAACTGGCAAATCTGAACCAAAACTAAACCCAAACACACACCTGAACCACAACAGTGAAAAAGGTAATCCTGCATCTATTTTTGTAGCATGATTATTTAAAACATAATATAATACTGAAGCTTCTTTACTATTTTGTTCTTCTTTACATTGTATTCCTAGTTCAATCAAGATAGATTAGAAATTGGAAGAAACCAATCAAGATAAATTAGAGATTAGAAGAAACCGACAAAATAGTAAAGGAGCTTCAGTATTATATTATGCTTTAACTAAACAAGTGCAAAAATAGATATAGGATTACCTTTTTCACCGGTCAATCCAGATAGATCAGACATTGAAAGAAATCAAATGAATTCTTCTTTGTAAAATATTACTGTTTTTGTGTTATTTGAAATAATATTCTGTTGTAGAATGGCAGCTGCATTTGTTTAAGTTCGTAACATTATGGATATGGTTTGCCTCAATCTTTATATTTCAATGTTTGTAGGTCGTCTGTGGATTCATGCAGCTGCAAAAGTTCCAGAACCTGCCACAATCCAAGCTATGGAGGAGTTTTATAAAGAAATATATAGAATTGATGGAGTGACAGACATAAAGTTTCCTGAATATTATCCAGTTTCTCAACTTCTAGGTGATTACATTTCCTGTCTCTCAATATTGGAAATTGTGTTATTCTAAGTGAAACTTGCTATAAATGATGCAGAACACTAAAGAATAAGCCCTAGTTTTGGAAAAAAATAGATTTTGAACTCAAGAAGTGGAAATCTGAATATTAAATGCTAACTAGAGAAAAATCTTTTCCTGTTTTGAGGACCAGATACTAAATCAGGAAGTTAATGAAATATCTAATTGTATGCAAATGGCACAAGCTATGTTAACGGGTTCTACAAAAGCCCTGGTCAAATCTGAACTGGTCTAGACTGTGTTTTGATTCTTGTCCAGGTCCTGCCTGGGTTTTCCCAGGGTCCTGACTCCTGTTTAAGTGATCCCCTGCTGGAGGTATGGAATAATTAAATGTGAGGTTGCTTTAACCTTCTTGTCTATGGGGTGTTTGCAGCTCCCATGGTCATGTGGTTTTAGGAAAGCATAGGCTATCTACTGATCTATTTAGTTGTTTGCTTCTGACATCCATTCAATTCTCAGCCTTAAGAGAGAGGACCAATATGACTAACTGGCATTAATGGTGAAATCTGGTTCTTAGGATCCATGTAATCAATGGTGTTATTGGTGAAATTTCGTTCATAGGATCCCTGTAATAAACTTTTGTACATGGCTGCTGTCAATTCACTGTTAAAATCTGTTTGCTTAACAAATGTCATTTTGTAAGATTTTCTCTTGCAAAATCTACTCTGAAACAAATGCCTTAAGAGCTAATTACATAAACTGTTTGCTCAAAGAAATTAAATAGATTCAACATGCCATGAATAAAATCCAACTATTCCATTCATAATCCCCACAACTTCCGTACAAATGCAATGAGGTTGCATTTATAGAAAAACAAGGAGGAAAGGAGGATGATAACTCACCCTCCTAGAAGTTAAACTCCTAGGGAAGAGGTGGCACCTTTCACTCCAAGAAGGGAAGTGTAACTCCCATGGAAGAGGGTGAGACCTTGCATTCCAAAAGAATTAGTTGACACCTCGTTATTTAGGAATAAAATGCCTCGCTAAACAATTGTAGAGTAATAGAAATATCAGTACGGGTGCCAGGTTAGGCTGAAGACTTCTTTGAATAGTGTATGGTTGCTGCACGTGGTTATGACAGTCTTTATAGACTCAGTCAAATCACTCCCACCTTAAAACATACCCTATAACAATGCAAAAGATTTTTTTTGTCTTTTGCATGTGAATTAGATCTTTTAAAAAGCTATTTTAGCTAATTGTAGACACTTTAATTTCACATCTTAACAATACACCTAACATTGCATCCTAACACAATTCTAATTCCATGTCAACATTATTGCCACATGTAATGTCCGCATTTTTGATGTCCTTCTTTGGGCTAGTTTGGGTAGTGCAGTGTAGGGTTTCCTGTTTGGGCAGTGTGTGGGAGTTGTCCAATGAGCTTTAATGTTTTGTGCCAGTTTGATAATTGGTGAGTACTTACTATTTTTAGCAATTGCTATTTATAGTAAGTCAATTTCAGGAAACTGGTCTCAGACCCATAGTGTCCTCAACAGTGTTATTTCTATAGTGGCGTTGGAGAGCCTAAGGTTGGATTATTTAATATTTGCTTTTAATCAACCACTTAAGTTATTTTTATAAAATAACTTTATAACTTAAGTGAGGGGGTAGGTGGTCATCGAAAAGTACCTTGGTGCATAATGAGATTATGTTGTTTTAGAAGGCTGAATAAGGAAAAATAGTTTCCTTATGAGCAAGGATGCCCCTTTGAGGAATATTTGATTATTTTTTAAAGTATAAAGCAAATTATTAAAAAAACAAATGGAGAAGGGGGTTGCTTTTGGAGGGAAAGCATTTTCAAACTTGAGTTGCCATAATTTCTCATTGGCTCTTTATAATCTCATTTGTACATGTCTAAGTTGGTTGCATGATAGGATGTTGCTGGATTTTCTCCAGAAGGTCTACAGTTTGGCGTTGAAGACGAAAACCCTCTTCATTTAGGAGCTGGTTTTGGTGGTGAGAGATCCACCCTAGTCAGTTGGGTGTGATTCCACTCAGGGGTCACTTTGTGTTTTATAGATATTCTGATTTTCAGTATTTTGGCATTGAAAGATGAAGATTTTGAATATTTTTGAGGTGTTGCTTATTGGGTTTGGTGTGATTAAACTTGGTTTTGTTGGGACTGGTTATGGCGTTGATTCTCAATGAGGGTTTTGAAGGTTTGAAGCTGTTAACAGTGATTTTCTGAACATTACATTTCCAGGACAGAAGTAGATAGTTTGATCATAACTTAATATCGGTTAGGGTTTGCATTTTGGGCATTGGTTCAACAAAAGCTCCTCATCAAGGCGCCCTAGATTATAGATTCACATGAATTTATTGGTGAAAACCTGATTTGTTAGAGCAGATCGCCCTTCTCAGGTTGGCGCCCTATTTGTGGTGATTCCCAGATTTTAGGCCTGCTGTTGTATAGGCTGTTTATGCCATTGTTGGGGTCTGAAACGTTGGTCATTTGCACTGAGATTGCAAGGGGTTCACTGGTCTATCTCATCGGTGAAGGATATTGCAAGTTTGGAGTGTCTTTTGCTGTTTGAGCTCTATATCCAGGTCTGATATGAAATTTACTGATTCTAATATACATTTGTAAAAGTCAGATTTTTGTTATGTTATCATTAAATTATATTCTGAAAGTTCATCAATATTGCAAACAAGTCTATCTATATTTCTTGCACTTTATGTTATCTTTATATCATGCATGCTTGAATCAATGAATGGCATTTGAAAACCAAACAAACATCAGCAAACACTTCTCATCAGCAAAACAAGAAAACAAAAAAAAATTAGGGGCAGTCATTACACCACACTAATTTACCAATTTCGACACTTCTGACACTATCCTAGTTAAATATAACCACATGCTCATCTCACCTCACCATTAATTAATTAAATATATTAGTCAAGTTTAATTAGTTAGGCTATTCTCTCACGTTCCCACATCACCTAATTTAATTAAATAAATCATATATTTAATTAAGCTATTTTCTTGCATCTCCATGTAATGAATTAATTAACTAATCTTATTATTTGATTTATTAGTCTAAAGTCTTACTTTGTCAAATAAATAACTAAATCCAATTCACAGTCTCATTCCCACTTTGACATTTAATAAATCAAAACCCCTATCCCTCTACCCACTCAATTAAAAATTAAGTAATTCCACCTCATCATCCACTTTCACAAAGCTGTTTAGGTTCATTGAATATAGAGACCCACTCAAAAGTTAAACTAATCTTACTTCTCATTCATTTGTCTGAATAGGACAATCACAAGCCTTCATTTTGCAAACACTCTTCCATCAATCGTTTAACAAGACCCTTCCATTCAATTTTAACTCTCCATCCACAATCAATCTCAACCATTGATCCTCTTAGCTTGCCCTAGAAGACAACAAACTTGCCCTAATCAAATCTTAACCCTCCATTTCAATCAAATCTCAATTGTCCATCTTCTCATCAACACATTTATCAGTAACCTTCATTCTCAGTCAAAACGTGTAGTGAAGATTTGTAGGTACAAGTTGCTGAAATGCCGAAGGATCTTCATCAAGCCTCCATCAAATCAATATCAACATAGTTTCCTATCACTTGGAATCTTGCACAACACATGAGCAACCACATCCATTCAATAAGAGGGTATAATGTTTAGTTTTCTTTGAACAATTGTTGTTCTTTTGCCTTCTTAGCTCAATCTGAAGTATTCTCGAGTTTGGAATAGGGAGTCTTTAATTTGTATGTGTTTCCCTCTTGTTCTACACCAAATCTAGGGTATACACTAACAAAAAGTACACCTTATTCAGAAGAACATAAACTATGCTAACTAATTTTTTTTTTTTTTTGCATTTGATTGTTAAAAGTTAATGTGGTGAATATTTCATTATCTGCAGGAATTTAATAAAATTCTCCATTTTATTAATTTTATTAAAATTATGTAGATCACACATCATGTTGAGTTGTAACAATTTTAAATAAATGTAATACCCCCATTGCCCCCCAGATGAGGAGTGTGAGGTAAGTAAATTAGTGTGAGGCCTGCAAATTCAAACAAAATTCTCACGTACTTCGCCAACTCAAGGAAGATCATAAAAGCGGTGATGCCATGGCCCACTCTTCCTTGGTGTATGCAAAATTTATGCATGATGGTGGATAGCATGCTCTTAAAATCACATCCATTAGATCTCTTGTTAAATCAATTGTTATGAATTGTCCTTGTAATGTCCCTTTCTTTAGCCCTATGTTTTTCAGTGGCTGTAAGACTATCTTAGAGGCTTGTAGGCTAATTAGATGTAGAATTAGGGTTTCCTATTTTTTAGGAGGTTCATTTTGAGTTTTTAGGGGGTTGTTTGCAGGAGTTTGGCAGTTTGATTTCTAGGTCTTTCTGATTTTTCAGAGGGCTTCAGAAGGGTGTGACATGCGTTTTCATTAGAGGATATTTTTGGACTTATTATTTTTAGTAAGTTATGACGGCTGCTCGGTTTGTGTAGTGGTACATGGGGACGCGTCCCTTGGGATTTTGGCCCCTGTACTCGTCTTGGGGATGGAAGACGCGTTGAGGATGTTTCCCAGGCATCCCCAAAATGTTTTTTTTTCGAGGATGTTTCAGATTGAGGGGGACGTCTCGGGGACGGCAAGGGGATGGCTGACTGTCCCCAGGATGGTTAGGGGACACCTAGGTGTCCGTCGACCGTCTCAGGGATGGTCGGCCATCCCCTTTTATAAAAAAGCTCTGAAATTAAATTGATGAATAGTATGCTGGTATACGTTCGATAAAGCTTTGGAAATGCGCTATACAGGTTTGAAGAGCAAGATAATCACTAAGAAATCACAACCAACTCCCTCCCAGCTTGCCAATACTGAACATAGGTTGTGAATATCAACCCCAAGTACATTCAAACATTAGTTTGGAAACTGTATTTCATTCATTTGCAGGTCTTTTATGAAACTTCAAATTTATCAAACCCAACAGGTCCCACTTATAGATTTCAAATTACTACAAATATACCTGCTGATTTATAATTGATATGCAATGAACAGCCAACATGAAACCCTATGACAGTGATTGCATTCAGATTTGAATAGTTTATGCTCACATACATCAAGTATAAATATTGATATGGCTGGAAATGAATATATAGGACTCTCATATGTAAGTAATCAACAATTATGAAATCCTAAGGTGTCAAATACACTAAAATCTCAACTTGTAACCCTGTAAAGGTTGATTTTATTTTTGCATTAACTAGAACAATTACATTGACTGATATACAAGTTGGAAACACAATTTTAGACTTACAACAATTAGAAATTTCACTCATAGTAGATCAATGACTAAAAAAACTTGATGGTATAGTTATCACACACCCAAGAAACCTTGTGAACAGCAAGAATGGCTGTTTGTATATGACTGAAACAAAGTTTTAACAACAGCAATAATCCTTCCACCATGTAGATCACCTAGTATGACAAGGCAGCTGGCTGGTATAGGGCTCTAGATGATTGATTGTTTGACTCTATAATGTATATGTCAATATTATTAGTGATTACATTTGCAACTTTATCAATGTTCATTGTTATGATTATTATTACTCATATGAATATCTGAAATTTGAAATTTCCCTATATTTTTAAAATTAATCTATATATATATATATATAGCTGTCCCCTTTGCCATCCCCTGCCGTCTCCAAAAATCCCGTCCCTGAAACGCATTCCATCGTCCCGCCATCCCCCAGTACTAGAAACGAACATAGTCTCAAACGGAGTTTGGAGTCACTTACTATTTTTAGCAGTATGCTATTTTTAGTAAGTGCTATTTTTGGTAGTGCAGTTTGGCAATAGTTCAACACTCAGTGTCTATTTTTGGCAGGGTAGTTTTGGCAGAGGCTTCTCTAGCTTTGTTGGAGCCTGTTTTGGAAAGTTGGTAACTTAAGTTATATTTTTATATTGTGCATTTTGGCCCCCCAACGCCTAGACATATAACTTAAGTTGTGTTTAAAGTGGGATCCTCATGTGGTTGTCCCAATTTGAGAAATATTTTCTTTTTATAAAGTTTAGATTGCTAAGTGATTTTGGGTGCCCAAAGTCAAGTCAAAGATGCAAATTAAAATGAAAATTTTATTCTCCTCTCTTGGGTGTCCCTTTTGGAGGGAAAAGAAGATTTGAACTTCTAGGTTTGGAAATCTATAAATACAGTGCCTTGCCTCTTCATTTGGCATCCATTTTTCATATCATAACAAAGTGTTGTTGAATTTATTCACTCTTGCTTCAAGGTTGGACTACCTCCTAGCCTTATACAGTTTTGGGCTTGTAGATAGCTCCTAGCTAGATTGTGGTGCTCCTTCATTCAGAGGGTGCAACTGAGCTTCATTGGTGATGGCTTCATTTTAGTTTTTAGTTTGGTGTGGCTTTGATGTCTTCTAAGGCATATTTTGGTGTGTTTCCTTTGCTGTTTAGGCTGCTTTTGGAGTGCTTCTATATACTTAGCTGATTCACGTTTTTTATTACATCTTCCTAAGGAGTTGGGCGATTTTTGTGGGTAATGATTCATTGGAAGCCTTGTATCTGGGCGTCCCTTTGCTCCTATTTTGGTGATTTTAGCTTGTGTGTGTGATTTTTGCTTGAGGTCACCCTTCCCCAGAGGGCCATACCACTTGTAGCAGGCTTCTTGGGAAGTGTGCTGGAGTTTTTTGAGCTAAGTGGTTGCTTAACTTGCTTTGATTCCAAGCTAAGTGACCACTATGCCAAAATCCTAGACTGCTAGGCATCAAGGGTACTCAATCGTGAGTGAGCCCCAGCGTAGTGGTAATTTGCACCACCATAGCAAGGACATTACAGCCCACCATACTCCATAGATCTCAACCTCGAGTACTCAACTTTGATACTATGTTAAGCGACGACTATGCCAAAAGCTAAGATTGTTAGTGAATGGTGTCCACAAGCATTAAAGGTGAGGTTTTTGTCCCACTAGACAACCTAGAGGCAACTCCCTTGTGGACATGTGGCTACTCGATCGTGGGTGGGTCCTAGCCTTGGGTACATGTTGAGTGGGAATCCACACCACCGCAATAGGGATATTACAATTCATCTTCTTGCTTGAGGGTGAAAATCCTTTAGGTATTTGAGTTGAAAGATAAAAACTATCTAATTCATTTGGAGTGTTTCCATTTATGGATCACCATTGTGCTGAAAGAGATTGAAGTTTGTTCTAGTTTGGTTTGAAGATTCCTAGAGTATTTAAGATTGCAGATTTTTGGAGATTTTAAGTTTGCTGTAGTAGTTGCTACAATGATTTCGTACCGCTGCTATAGTGTTTTATGTACCATAGCTCTAATGCTTTGCCTACCGCTACAGTACTTTCAATTGCAGATGTAGAGGTACAAATTTATGTGTTATTCATGGTCAAATTACTGCATAATTCCAACCATCTGTGTGCTGTTGGTGTTTCAATTCACACCTTTGGAATGTGGATTAGAAACAGACAGGTATGCACAGATAAACTACTCTTCAAATTAGGAGGGGAAGCTCCCTCTTCGCTGATGATGCTTAAAGAAAGTAAACTAAACTATTGCCAATCTTTTTTGTTCTCAGCTAAGAGCACAAGGTTATAAAACTCTTTGCATCATAGTTGAGGTTTTCCCTTTTTCAGAACTTCAACTACAACTAAGCCTAAACTAATGACACTTCTGACAACTCAAGTAAACTTAGAGCTTGAGAATTAGAAGTAAACAAGGAATGATTTAATAACACAAATGCTTAAACAAACTCACTTCCAACGCACACCTAAAGACTCATTGTACTTTTAGATGTAAGTTGAAACAAAGATTATATATGCAAAACACATAAAACAAAACCTGAGACGGTAGATTAGAGCAAAGTGGGCATAAGATTTCCTTTCTCAAATTTCTAACAACGATTACACTTTTGGGACAGCAGGTTTGTTAGCAATAACGGGCTTACAATTTAGTGATCAAACTAGAATATACTTGACACATATCACACATAAACTGAACAATGATTTGTAGCAAAAGGTAGGCATGCAAATTTGCTCTTACACAAAGTGAATAGACATTGAATAACAAAGTTGTAGGAAAAAGTAGGCTCAACAATTTGTTATCACAATAATGGTTAAAAAGAAATGGGTAAGGCTGCCCTTATTTATACAGAAACAAGGAGTAGGGAACCCTAAAATCTCCTTGCTTTTACAACTAGACTTGCCAACTTACAAGCTTTATTTCTAAAACTAAAACATGAAAACTAACTAACAAACTGCTGAAAACAAAAAGCAGGGAAAGTTCCAACTATTACAATTTGATTTTTCCTCTTTCTCAAAGAATAGATAAGCGTGAGACAAGAATAGCAAGAAAAACTCAGAAAAGGCATCGAGTTAACTACTGCTTTAATTCTATCTTTGGAAATCTTCGATGTCCTGAAAATATAACTCATTCATGGATATTTTGGGAGACTAAATCCCGCCAAAAGCTTGATTTGTTCTTGAATTCAATTGGAGAATACTGCATGTTTAAAAACTTGAATTTTGACTGTGAACACGCCTATGTTCAAAAAAGTTTTGCGCAAACTACTGAAAATAAATTGTTGATTTTTTCTCCAAAAAGCATATTTTTGAAAAAAAGTTGAGACTTGGGTTTCGTAGAGAATTACGTTCTGGAGAGACCCAGTTGATCAGATTTCGAAAAAGCTGAGGATTTTCCGAAAAAGCGTGAAAAAAGTAGATTTTTGAAAATATAAAATTTTTCAATCTTGAAGAGGATCAAAAACCAAGCAGACCCAGATCGATGAAAATTGAAAAAGATGGCCACCTATTTTTGAAATGTGATGCCCTAGAAGATTGGATCATGAAAAAGTGTGCCTCTGTGCTTGCCAATCCCAAATCCATGAAGAAAATTGAAACAACACAGTGTTTGAGCCTCCAAATCTTGATGAGAAGAAAAAGATCTCTTTGCCTCTGGATGCCAACCTACAAAATATGAAGAATAAATGCCAAAAGCCTTCTTAAATGGAGTTTGAGATGAAAAAGCGCTTTATTCTCCAAGCTTTAAAACTTTTGAAGTCAATCCAGAAACATAAACGTTGAATGTAGACACTTTTTCGAACGACGAATGACAAAAATTGAAAAATGGCTAAGGCATGAATTCTTGGGAGTGTTGACTGGACAAGGGCACTTAAGCTCCCCAGTGTTAGCCATTTTTTCATGATTTTCAATTTTTGCTTGTTTCTGCTCTAGGCGAGACCTACCTCTGACTTCGACGGGCTGGATATCTGGCATTGTCAATTGATAAATTTTGTTTGACCATGACAAGTTCATATTTGACCACAGCTAATGTGATCCCCAGCTTCATACCAACATCTGACGTCGTTTGACCATGATGGTACGTGCTTGAAACTGTTGCCGGAGGTCAAAATTGAAGAAAGTATGTTGGAGCTTGAAAAATTTCAAAGTGTTGAAACCTTGGGTGCCCTTGGCTAGTTGTGGCGCCCATGCATCCCAGACTTAGCCGTTTTTCTGTGATTTTCAATATTCTGCTTGTTTTTGACCTCCATTTGATCTTGATTCTGGACATTTGATAGGTCCTATGAACTAACTGATGGACTCGCTGAGAAGCCTGATCAAGTATGAGAAGAATGTTCTAGAGGCTACAACTTCTAAGAACCACTTATGAGCTCTCAAAATCTTGGGTGTCCTTGGCTAGCTGGGGTGGCCAACTCCTCCAGAGTTAGCCATTTTTCTGCGAGTTTCAACTTTCAAATTTGACCATTTTTGTTCTCATGATCTATTCTCTGTTTGATCTGAAATTGCCGACAACTGATGAATTTGATGGTCTGGTTGAGATATCCACTGGAAAGTTTGAAGAATTCTCAAAAAGATGACTGAGTTTGCAAACCCTAAAAGCTAAATTAGGCCTCCCAAAACCCTAGGCACCCCTGGCTAGCTGGGGCGCCCCTGGATCCTTGAGTTTTAGAATATTTTTGAGGATTTTCATGATTTCCATTTTGCTCTTTTGATGCAATACCCCTGTTCAATCTGCAATTCTGGTTGATTGACAGGTCCAGTGGACCTGCTGCTAGATTTACTGCAGAGCTAGAAGAATTCTGAGAAGATGTCTTGGAGGCACAAACCCTAACTCCAGCTTCTGATAGCTTGAAATGATGGGCACCCTTGTCTACCTGGGGCGCCTTTATTTGCCAGTGGTAATTTTTTATTTGAGTTTTTCATTTTGTCCTTAGCTCTTCGCGTTCATCACTTTGCGCTTGGCGTTGCTACATTCAACGTTGACTATGCTTCGATTGTCGGAGACTGAAAATATTCTAAGGCATGAACAACTAGTCGCCTTGACTTGATAGGGGTGCCTAGCATCTCTAGTGTTAGACAAATTTTCACCATTTTCAAGATTTTCAGATTCCCCTCCTTCGTTGTTCATTCCTCGAGCATCATTCACCGTTCCTGGATTTGTGCAGTGTTTGAGACCTTAAATCTGACACCTAGTCGACCATCCTCCATTGATGACCTTGGAGCTCCTATTTTAGCTGCTGAAAAAGTAGAATAGACTCACTAGAGAAAAACTAATCCTTTGACGATTCTCACTGGACTAGCTTGATGAGGAAGTATTTTCAACCAATCAAAATCAGTTTGATCCCTGGGAACATAAATTCTATTTTTAGAAACTTTATATTTTTTAGGAAGTTTTGCCAATATCCATTTGAAAAGAAACCCAAAAAACCTTGACTCAAGTCTATTTTTAGAAACTTTCTAAAAGTAGAAAATTTCCTAAAAAGTAGGGCCAAAAAACTGAGATCTGGGTTTTGTAGATGATTTGGTTTTGAAGAGACCCAGATCGTTAGATTTTGAAAAATCCAAGTTTTTTACCAACATGCGTGAATCCCTAAAAAATAGGGGTTGGCATGCAAATTTCTATTTTTTTGATTTTTTCGACAATTTCTACAAGAATCTTTACTCTTTTACAAAATGCCTTAATGAAGCAAAATTTTAATTTTGGATACAACATGTGCATAAGGAGGTATCACAGGAGGCTGTTGTACATGTTCTAGGTGCTGCTCCACATTTTTGAGTGCAGCATATGCATCTCTGTTGTACCAACCTGCAAATTTCAGAAGCCTTTAATTGGCTGTACTTGATATCATTTTCTGTCATTTAGAAGCTGCAATTAAGGGTTTCCATGTTGTTGTACTGCATTCATAATTTACATTTTTCTCATTTCAGCATTGGCAAAGAAGTTTGATATTCAATCTTGATATTGATGCAGAAACCTGGAATGCATAGCCGCTGGGCCTAGTGTAACATTCATTCAGATTTTGTGATAACACGCATTAAAGGCTGTGCAGCTTGCTGCCAACAATATAGTTGATTTGATATTGATCATATTTCTAGTAACCTTATGTTCTCACTCTGCCCATTCTGGGATCTCAGTGATAAAAAGGTGCTAGATTTTATGCATTCATATTGAGAAATTGTCAAGCTATCAAAAATACCAGTTTGGGACATTACAAGGATGTAGGGCCATCTCGAATGAACCCTTGAGGTATAGGTTTGTGTCTAGGGATGACCTTGATATTTTGGGAGCTTACCATATTTAGTGTGAGTATGCAAGATTGTGGCATAGAGTTACTGCCATGGCTATGGCTGGTAAGGTTATGAAGCTAGCAATCCTACTATGGATAGAAGTTGCTTGATCAATTGAAGTAGTACTTGAGGTGTAATGATATGAGTAAAAAAAATTATTAGTAACTAGGGTGATTACTACATCTTTGCCTCCATTGCAAGGATGGTGACCTTTAAGTTGATCCTTAATTGTTTCTTAGTGTGGAAGGAGGAAATATCAAAAAAATTGAAAGTGCCTTCTTGAATGGAGACATGGTAGGGGAGGTCTACATGGTGCAGCCACGAGGATTCCAGTTTCTTGGGTAAAGAACATTTGGTTTGTAAGTTGGTTAGGTCCCTAAATGGACATATGTAGGCTCCTCATAAAATTGCTCTACATCTTAGAGATTCAAGATTTAGAAGAAGTTGGGACGGGGCCCTGACTTGATTGGCTAAAGCATCCTGTTGCAGGCAAGAGGTCACGAGGTCAAGTCTTCCCCCGTCCCCATTGTACCAAAGGGTGTGTCGTGCCAATGTCATCAGTCACGTGAAAAAAGTTTACCAGGTGCACTGCAGTTTATAGGCGGGGCTACCCGATTCCTGTAGTCTAAAAAAAAAGATTTAGAAGTTATTATGATCTCAATCTCAATATCAATATCAAAATTAGTGTTAATGACAGCGATCTTGATTATATATGTTGATGATCTTGCCATCACTGAAATTGGGGCCAATAATATACAGCAAGTTAAATCTGATATTTGTTTTGTTTTTAACATAACAGATCTGGGCCTCTTACATTTCCTTAGATCTAGAATTTTGGCAACTTGATCATGTTATTTCTGTATCACAAACCATGCATGCATTCTCACTTCTAAACAAGTTCAAGATGACGGAGTTTAATTAGGCATCCACACCTTTGTAAGTTGGGATAAAACTCTCAATTTACATTAATTTTCCATTGGTCAATGAATAAGTGTATTGGCATTTGGTATTTAGTTTGATTTCTCATATTAACACTTGATCAGGCCTTTGCTTTGCAGTGAGCTGCTTTTCTTAATTTATGTCCAAATCACAAGAACATTGACAAACTGCAAAATGCATTCTTTGTTATGTCAAAGGAATCCTTGAATTGACAATTCTGTATCAGGGATCTATTGACTTCATTCTAGAGATTATACTAATTCGGATTGGACTGGATTGGTTGATACTAGAAAGTTGATAAATTGTTATGCTTTTTACTCTTGGATCCAAAGTAGTTTCATTGTAGAACAAGCTGCAATCTATAATTGCTTTATCTTCTATGAAAGTGGAATATAAGCGGCTGCTAGTACAGGTTGTGAGGCAGCGTGTTTGGTAAGGAGATTGGTTTATTTGCAACTTGACCAAACAGCACCAACCTCACTTTTCGGGGATAATCACAGTGTACTCAAGATGGTGAAGAATCTAGTGTATTATGCTACAAGCATATTGAAGTTCATGATCATTACATCTCCTAGTTGGTCAATAATGAAGACATTTGTCTATATCATTGCCCTATAGAAGAGCAGGTTGTTGACATGATGACTAAACCCCTTGGCAAATATAAATTTGACAAATTTAGAGATAAACTTGGGATGTTTGAACGTTATGTGGTGATATTAGATAAATTATTATATCTTAGAATACATGGCCAACAAATAATTGTTTTGAGTAGGCTAAAGTTAGCTGGTTTGTTAAAACCAAGTCCTTACTATTATTTGTATTATTATGCTATTGCCAACTTTTAAAAAGCAGCATCATGTAATGCGAGTTCCCAACTTATGCTCCAAGTCTTTTTCTAATGAGATTTAGAAGTTGGCTATTAATCATTACATCTCACAAGCCATTTTCAGCTAAGTTGCCGGTTCGGGTACGGGTATGACGGTACAGCAATTTTTTTTCCTTGGGTACGGGTATATATATATAAATTATAAGAACAATGATTCTCATAATTGCCAATAAATAGAATACAACATAATTTTGACATAGTAACTTATAATAGTTCAATTCATGATCACTTCACAAGTACAGTAATTGATTCTCCAAAAAATATAATAGACAAAATAAAAACTCAAAGAAAAATACATTCCTTACTAGTTTCTTGGTCAATATTGATCATGACTTGGTGAAAAGTAGAATATTGCACTCAATGCAACATGATCAACAAACAAATAGTCAATGTAAGTGGTAAAAAAGTTAATGCTGTCGATGTAGTAGAGAT
The DNA here is from genome assembly GCA_007258455.2 of Sequoia sempervirens. Taxonomy (NCBI): domain Eukaryota; kingdom Viridiplantae; phylum Streptophyta; class Pinopsida; order Cupressales; family Cupressaceae; genus Sequoia; species Sequoia sempervirens. The sequence continues at coordinate 4,515 of VDFB02256369.1, read as the reverse complement.
CTTTGGTCAATAGAGTAAGTATAGCAAAGCTCTTTGGTCCACATTATTAGATAACCACATTTAAGAAGAGTCAATCAAACAAGGGTCAATGCTGGTGTAGAAGGTCAATGTTGAAGATCTAGTGTTGATTCACAAATGATGTCAAATTTATAGTCTGGCCCAAACATTGTCTTTTTCCCCCTCCTACGATAGTGCTGGTCAAATGAGAGAGCGTCATGTCCCCAATTTGGGACCTCTCTTCAATTGGCGGAAAAAGAGCATTTTTAAATGCTAATTTGAAAATAATAATATTTTTTAAATTAAATAAATAATGAGATTTTTTTTAAAAAATTTAAAAACAATATTAAATAATAATAATATAATATTAAATAATTAATAAATAATAAATAATAAATTTAAATTATTGTTAAATAACATTTAAATTTAAATAAAATTTCTTTGGTTGACTTTTCAAAGGCAAAGTATTTATAGCCGATCCGGTTCCTTATTGATCATGATGGAATGAAGACACGAATAATTGGTGGCGTAGCTGGTCAAGATCTTGACAGGACATAGTCTCTGTTAGTGGGTTTGTGTTGGGTTCCACACACTCTCTTCTCTGCGAATGGATACCTCCTGCAACCGAATTGAGAAGCATTGTTCCCAGCTTAGTGAATCAACAATCTGAGTCATTGGCGGCGATTTCCTACCTAGCCTGTGAAGAATCGAAGACAAGGAGGATTGTATATTGCTAGTGTGATCTTTCACGCAGGACACGAGAATCTTCAGAGGCAGTGAATGGAAGAGCAGCCAACACACGGGAATAAGATGACACCAAGGAAGTAGCACGTCGAGTCTGAGCGAGTTGTCAACTAAGCATCACGGAGTCCCCTGATTCAGTTCTATTGGGCTATCGACGACATCACAACCACTGGTTCCAGCGCCCTTGGGAGGGACGAAACATCTTCAGAAGGCGACTACCCTCAGGGTCGGGAGCTGGTTGATTGCGGTTGGCATCGGTAGACATCTTAAGACTCTTTTCCGTCGATGTTTTTCAGGGAGATCTGAGCGGGTGAATTCAATAGCGCTGGCTAGAGGAGTATCGAACGGGGATTCAATTCACATTGAATCAGGAATACTACCATTGCTGCTTCACAGAGGACATGGGTCAGTTGGTATCCTTGGTCATCATTAATCGAAGTACTGGGGAATTGTATTCTGTGCGTTGTGGAGATTCTGAAACCATAGATACTATTTCTATATGCTCACTGTATTGCCCGGGAGACTAATTAGTTCAATTCGTACTGTGCACTTTGGTTCTATATATATTTGTGGATACTGTTGCCGTGTTGAGTAAATGATGGAATGATGTACTCATGAGGACCAATTAATGCTATCTACACGTGTTCAATTGGAAACAATAGCCCTAAATTTTTTTAAACGACGGTTATAAGTTCCTGGTCAGCCAAGACAATATCAAATTTGTGTTGGAATTCATTAGAAAACAATATCATATTTAGTAATTGATGGTGTCATACTACTTTCATAGGCCAATTTGTAACTGATGTTTTTCTCTTCTTAGAATGTGGGGCTCTTGTTGGGTATGCCTAGGGTACTGCCCGAGTGCTTGGATTCTTTGTGGGTCCTTCATAGATTAAGCCACATAGAACCTAGGTGCTTGGGTTCTTTGTCGGTCCTTCACAGAAGAACTCAGGCGCCCGGGCCGTACCCTAGCTGTACCCAAGGGCGAACTCGAACTGAACCCATACCACAACCATACCCACACGTGTACTTGGTTCAAATATGAAGGACCCAGTAACTTAGATTTTCAGGCCCTTCTCGAAGTTGAAGTTTTTGAAGGTAATTTCTTGAAATTATATATATATATATATATATACAATTTAGATCAGTTTTGAAATTTTAATTTACATTTTTATATTACATTATCTACTTTGTTTTTTAAATTTTAAATATAAATTTATAAAACTTAAACACAAAGTAGATGATGTTTTGACTTGGATTTTATTTAATTTGTTTAATATATTTGAAAACCATATTAGGTTGTTGAGTAGTAGTTGATGTTTGACTTAGATTTTATTTGATTTGTTTTATATTTTTGAACACCATATTAGGTTGTTGAGACTTGATTCACCTCATACACAATCCTTTTGAGATGACTCGTGAGGATGCAAGATACATTGTGTGCCATAGTAATTAACAACCTTTGAGGTGCATGAAAGTAGTTAAAAATAGATAGGGCCCAAAAAGTGAAAGCGCTGGCCCTTAACAATTATTGATGGGTTTATGTGGACTACATGTGGAGTTTCATTGAGCCTACCATGGAATGGACAGATTCAATGATATAAATCAGCCATGTTTGAAAGAAATATATGATAAAATAGACACCATGGTCGAAAAATTAAAGTGCATAATAGCAGAGGAGCAAAACTCTTCAGGAACATTTTTCAAGGAGGTTGAAAGTGTTATTATTGAATGGAAGAACAAGATGGCCACCTTGCTACATCTCCTTGCTTTTGCTTTAACCCGAAGTATTATACCATGGAGATAATTTCTTTGTCCAACAGAGTTTCACCGTGCAAAGACATTGAACTTAGTGACAGGTACAAGACAACATTTACTAAACTCTTCCATGATCTAGATATAAATGACATAGTTGTGGGTGAATTTGGGAGGTCTACAACTTTCAACAAGCGATAGCCATAATGCTCTTGAAGACAAGTACAAGGACACTTATACATGGTGGTACCTTCACGGCCTTGTAATCTCTTGACATAGTTATCTCTGGCAACCTTTAGCTTTATAATTTATAATTTATTTTTAAATTCATAAAAAATCTAAATTATATATTGACTTTGTCTTGACTCTCAATAGGTTGTGAGTTCCTTTTTAGCTGAGAAGAATTGAAGTACATACTCCTTAATCCACTCAATTAAGCACAACTGATTGGCAGTGAAAAAGACAAAGGAGTTGGTGTATATGCATTCCAACTTGCCCCTCGTCTCACACAAGAAAGTCGTGTACAAGGAGGGGGCATCAAGGCATTGGAATGTAGCACCAACATATTCTGATTTGGATGCTTCCACTGCACAATTTTCCTTTGTCTTTATTGAAACCCAGTAAATAAAATTTGCTGAACTGCCATACCCAAAACTGAACCAGCAACATAGATCTTAAATGAAAAATGTCAGCTTTTCTATATCTAACCATAGCACTATGGTTGCAGGTTGTGTTAATGTAGTTGGATGCGTAAAATGTGAAGAACTTGTCTGCTGGGATGAACTTTCAAATGGTGTAAGTATCTGATCCTTTGTAATACTTAATTTTAAATATTAAATCAAACTTTGATTTATAGATATATTTTCATTACAATTTGAATTTATTTTGATGAGATTTAAGAAAATGTACCATCATGTGATGTATACAGGTACGTATGGAAGGACAAACAGACTTCTGCTGGCTTTGTGAGGATCCACAGGTATATTTTCCTCAGTACTTGTGGGCAAAACACTTCTTGCCTTTCTTGTATAAATTCCATAGCACATTGGTTTCTGATACACATTTTGGAGTCTATAAAACATCCGGATTCATCATTTCTTTAAGTTAATGTACTTGATTCATCTTCAAGGATAAAGAAAGAACTGTTTAAATGTTCTGTTCAACACTTGACAGCATGTATAGCAAATTTGTTTCGAAAAGATTCTTTAGAATGTTTTACAATACATTTGGTTCTAAGGGAATTCAAATGGAATATTACACAATTGCTTTAGCTTTTTATATAACATATTTCTCTTCACATGATTTTGAAAATGATTATTTCTTGATGTGTATCTGCTGCTGCTTCTCACTTTCAAGTTGGCCTGACATTACTTCCCCGAAGGAATATGGGAATCTAGGGGTAATGAAAAACTGAGACTAAGAATTTAATATCTGGTAAACAGTTTGTGTGATTGCTTCCATTAGTTGTTGATTTTTGAGCCATAACTGAAGAAATCAACCATAAAATATCACATCCTTGATTTTTAAACAAATTGGGGTTCTGCATTTTCTGATTTTAGTGGCACATGCAAATTGTCTATATTACAAAAGCTTTAGGATCTATTGTTTTTTATACCTTTTGTTGTTCCAATATATGCTCCTTGTGTTATATAATATTTTTCGTCCTTCAGAGTGAGTCCACTTGATAAATAATCATCCTTGCAATACCACAATTTGTATAGTAAAATTGTATATGCAGGAGTTTTGGAACTGGTCTCCTTGCATGTCATGCCATGATTTATTTGTTGATTGATTTTAGATGATTATAGCCTTTCACTGCTGTGATTCATCTTTTTCATAGTTCTTTTGTGCCACACTGTAAAAGCTTCACTCAAATTCATCTTATAAGAATTTTACAGTTTGTTGTTTACTGTCATAAAAATTTTCCCCTTCATTTACAATTTTACATCTATCAGTTGCCAAATTATTTTGTAGTTTGCCATCTTGGGTTATATCCACAATCGCTGTCCTTCAAAATGC
>VDFB02256368.1:0-19341 GCA_007258455.2 Sequoia sempervirens | reverse complement strand
AGGAGAAATCATGATCTAGTAGATAGTCATAAAATATATACTATTATATATTATTCATTATAAGTTCATAAATTCCACCAAATTCATAAATCCATGTCACTAAAAATATCCATCTAGAACCAAAATCATAAATTCAGGTCACTAAAAATATCCATTTGGAACCAAATTTATAAATTCATCACACAAAATATCCACCATTCACCAAATTTATAAATTCATAACTATTTAAGATCATTGTTTTAATTTATAAACTATTGTGGCTCTCTACTGCATAGATCCTCATTTCTTTGTGTTTTCCTTTTCAAAATCGGGAGTTCTCCTCTCCTCTAGCCATTGTCGATGCTCATCTACGATCCCATCCATAGCCCTGACAAAATCAACAAGGGTTTGCATCCTAGATGCAAACATCCTCACAGGAGGTGCTACACATTCTTCATTTTGAATAGTGTTGATTTGATCTTGGATGGTTCTAACATTGGCATTGATTTGTGCTTGTAAACGAGGATGTTCATTGATTTTAGGTGGTGGAGGTGGGGGGTTACAAGGTGGAGTGGGTGGAGGTGGAGGTGAAGGTGTTGGAGATGGATGGCGTGGAGGTGGATTGTGAATATTATTGAATAGATCCATGTGATCTTTAAGATATGAGTGAACCTGCATTAGATTTGTAATTTCAAGATGTAAGATACATGTTTAGGAAATACCTTTAAACCATTCAATATAAATGGCCTTAAATAATTGAATACAAATGATAAAATTATATGTAAGCCTCATTTATATGTCTAAGACACATGTTACTTGAATGAAAATACAATTAACTATTGATATTGTATAATCTTGCAGGATCTTATTATTGTTAAATTTGGTTGGGCCTTGGGCAACTTTGATCACCAAATTTTAAGAACTTCTTTGATCCCCTTTAAGAAATGTCATATTGGAACCCCTTAAGAAAATCAAATTACGATTTAGGGTGACAGGATGGCTTAAGGGGATTTACGTCTAGTGAGGTCCTAGGGAGAAAATGACATGGTTCATGAATAAAATTTGGTGAAGTTGCCCAATGCAACCAAATTTCATTAAGAGCCTTTAAAGAAAAAATGATGGCTTTAGGGTTTAGGGTTTAGACTTTAGAGTTTAGGGTTTAGGGTAATAGGATAGCTTAAGGGGATCTACATGTAGTAAGAACCTAGGACAAAATTACATGGCATAAGGGAATGAAATTTGGTGGAGTTGCCTAAGGCAACTGTTGATGGTGTTTTCTGCACAGCAACAACTCAGACAGAATATAGTATCCTATCTCTCTTGAAAGGTTATCTTCAATAATAAATCACTGAAAATCACCCCAAGGTCTCTCGGGTGTTAGGTCATAACAATGCATAAAACAACTCAGATAAAATGTGAAATGCTGGTAATCACAATCGGACCTTACTACAAGCAAACTGTATCCTTTCAATTTATCAGATTTGACAATATGGTGATCTTGAATCCTAAATCTAACCGAATAATTAAAGAAGCAGCAAAAAGTAGGGATGCAAGGAAGTAATAAAACTTAAACTACTGCAAGGACAAGCAATGTAAATGACATATATGTGGAATGGACCTATCTCAAATAACCAATTCCTGATCGACCCACAATGCAATCTTACAAGAACAGTGCAATCTTATGAGGTATTTAAATTTTCAAATCATAGACTTGCATCTACAATCAAACTTGAGCACACTGAATATACGGTCCAGGTTGACTTTACCAGCCTACTACAATCAGATAGTTACTGGGAGTATAGACCAGAGATAGCTACAAACATTCCAGATATGACACCACAAACATCATTTATCCAACCAAAACTAATTTACTTCTGAGTACTAAACCCTAAATCTTCAAGCAATTTAAAAGATAGAACAAAGGAACCATGCAAGATGAAATAACACAAAGGATTTCACCAGGAAAATCACAATGTCTTCAATTGTATTAATCACCAAATGTTGCAACAATTCAACCGTTCTGATACAGTATTTGCTTCAAGAAAAGACTAAGAAAATCTAACTATTGCTCTTGCTTATCTCTATTACTGCTCAGCTAACCAATGTCTAACCCTTACAATGAGGCAAGAATGCCTATTTATATCAAATTTCCCCCAAAACATGTCGGCCCAGCCAAACATTTTACAAAATAATAAAAACCGCCAAAACAGGTCGGCCAAGGAAACAAACTAAGGCACACATTTAATGCCATCATCCAAGTCGGCCAAGGCACAGTCCTCAAGGAAGTCTGGTCCAATGCATGCCCCATGATAATAGGGAAGCACAAATCTCGAACTTGAGCATTAACTGCCACTCCCCTTGTCCTTCTTCTGCACTGACGTCCCTTGGACACTCGAGAATATTCTATCCAGCTCAGCAATAGGTGGCAATGGCAAAACCCTGAGCCGACATTTAATTGAATCTATCTCTTCCTTGGACCGCTCGACAACTTTAATCCAGTCTTCCTTACCGGCCATGTATCTATCCATCACCGCCAAGTATGGGGCTGCATCATCAAGTAAGTGGGCGGTGACAGCTCCATCAGAATCCGGGGCATAAATCTCATGCCACCACTCCTTCAATTGCTCATGGCTCAAATACTTGGGAGCTATCTTCTTCCTCCCTGTCATTACCTCAAAGAAGGCAATGCATCCGTCATAAACTGATGTCAGGTCACCATCAATTGATTTCCTTCATTTTTGTATCTTCTTTAATGCCTTCTGTCTGATCTGCAATGCCTCAAACCACTCCCATGGTTCATCCAATCCGGAAGAGGGAAGGATTCCATCCTTAACCAACTACTCTTTTCCATGCCCCAGGATAGTCCTTGATTTCTGCAACAGGAGATCTACATCACCCCTATCCTGAGACAAGATCTGTTCCAATAGTTCTTTTGCCCGGACTGCATCCTTGCCCACAGACAAGATCTCCTTAATAGCATTATCCCCATTCGTCTGGACATCCATCAGCCAATCAGTGGCAGCTTGAACGGAGGCCTTCATCTTTTCAATTCCGGAGATTGTCTCCCTAGGCAGAAAACCCGGAGTAGCAGAAGAGGATGGATGGAGAGACTGCAGAGGCTTCATTACCTCTTCTAAATATTTCCTCAATCTTTTGTTTTCTCTCTTCAGCTCCCGTTTGGATTGGGTCTCCTTCTTCAGCCTGTCAACAATTATGGCACTCGACCCCTCAAACTCCTCAATGTCTTGCTCTAGGGAGGCCGGGCCGAGATTAATAGTTTGGACATTGTAGTCCTAGCCCGTTATATCATGCCTCATTTTATCTGCTGCAGGGGTGGCAATGTGAACTACCCTGTTGTGTGCTTCATCCCTTTCTACCCGGGAAATCACCTTAGCGACCTTCTTCTTTCCTTTTCCGATCTGGGACAGCATTTCATCCCAATCCAACGGAGTGTCCTCAACAATTACTTGTTTCTTCCGGGCAATTTCCTTTTCCACCCAATCCGGAGCTACAGGGTCTGTCCGGATTCCTTCTGATCTTGTTTCTCCCGGATCCTCTGTCACTTTCACTTCCTCCGCGGCTGTCACCTTGACCTCCTCCTCAGTTGTTGCTTTGTCATCCTCTTTCTCTGGACTCCGCTCGCCTCGATCAGCCTCCCCAAGTCCCAATTCCTAAAGCACTGGTGATGGAGTCCTAGCAGGTATGTTTTCCTCCAGCCCAGGTGATCCGCGACCTTTCTCACTCTCCGGAGAATCCTCGTAATGCACCAGTGGAGAAGTGTGCCTTTCCTCTGTTTCTTCCTCAAGCTCGGCCGCTTCACTGTACAGTGTTCCTTCCTTGAATTGCTCGGCCTCCCCGCTAATTCCCTGTTCCTCTGGACTTTCCGGTTCTGGTGCACTTAGCAGAGGGGAAACAGGCTTGTCCTGCTCGTCAACTAGTTGTGTTGGAGGAGAGTCCTTCTACTGGGTCACATCCTTAGGAGAAGGAGTTCTTGATTTTCTAGTATATACCTTGGTTTTCTCCCCTTCGGAGCTCTCCACATCTACAATTGGAGGTTCATCCTCCGAAGCAGTCTATTCCTTCTTCTTGAGTGTCCTTGTAGTTCTTGTCTTCTTGGGTTGTGGAGGAGCATCCTCCTCTTCAACCTTCTCCGTTTCTTCCTCATCCGAGGACTTGCTGATAGTCAGGGTCTTCCACCTGCGTTTGCCAATTGGTTTCCTCTTCATTGCAGGCTCAGGCCCTTTAGGACCTCTGACTTTAATCTTGAATGGTGAGGTCTTTGTTGATTTCCCTTTGGGGTCTTCTTCCCCGGATTCCTCAGAAGTTGACATGGGGTTGAGATTCCCCATCAAGTCGAAGGTGCAAGCTATTTTAGCGTTCTCCAACTCCCAGACTTTATGCTTGACCCAAGAGAAGGTGAATCTCAACACAGGAGCCATCAGGTCCTCCAATTCTGTCACCTCAGGCTCATTCCAATCTATGTCCGCAACTGACCTGTCCTTTATGGGCTCGTAGACATGGTCCTGAACCAACTTTCCATCATCATCAAGCTGATCCGAAATCAGCTTAACATTGTATTGTCTAATGGCTTCTACAGGCAGCCGAGAATACCTCTTCTTCCGTGCATCAAGGTCATCATTGATATTGACCCAGTAGTCTTCTAAGTCCTCTTTATGCCTATATTCCCGGGTCGCCCTCCTTTGGGCCTCTCCTATGATATCAAAGTTTATTCTCTTCGAATGGAAAGGGAATCCATAAGCTGCCAACTCCTCACCTGCAGTGTGAGCCGATTGAATAGATGGGCACACTTCCCCTACACCAATCCCAAGAGGGAAGTCTCCTCCGAATCCTATCTTATGCTTTTCCTTCTTCACAACTGCATCAAACTCGCAAATCTGGCGCACAACCTCCAACAGGACAATATGGTCAGTGGGATACCGAGGCAACCTATAAGGGGCAACTAGACATCCATCAATCCGGAGGTAGGTGAATGTAGGGAACTGGATTAACCATGCTCCGTAGTTCTTGATTAGTCCCCTAGCTCCATCGGATAATCTGATATGTTCTGCATTTTGAAGTGTCCGGGTAATGTGCATTGTGAATGCATCATTTGTCCTCCTGTAATCCTTATGTCCCAAATGCAGCTCTGGATAAACCTCATAGATTATGCTCTGCCCAATGGTTCCCCTCGGAGTCAAGCCTTTGTATGGGTAGGAAAAGGCCAGCACATACACAATGTAAGAAGACATATTAAACTTCTTTGCTTCTAAGACATTTCTCAGTTGTTTGTCAATCTCTGCACTAATGAGTCCTGCCCAGTGATAGTTTGTCCCCTGGCTCATCTTGGTGATCACATGGACCATCCAATTCTCCAATACCCCTGCAGTTCTCAGTCCAGCCACCCTGCTCAACAGTGTGATGGCATCATACACGTCCGACCTAAATTTCACCCTATGCAGCTATTTGGGCAACTTGGAGTGGTGAGATTTTGGCTTCTCCAGCCATGAATTGATGATCTGCTGAGCCTTGGTTGGCGCATTCTCGTAATAGGTCCTGGCAGTGTTAATGTTCAAAGCACAGACCGAAGGAAGATCAGGCATGCTGAAAGTTCGCGCAATGGAAGCCGGGCTGAAGTTTGCCAAGACTCGTCCCTCAGTACTGACCACCATCTGGGTATCAAACGCATATTGTCTTGCACATTCCAAAATTAACTCATAGCATTGAACCGCCGGAGGGAACCCTGCCACATGCACTAATCCAGAATTCATCATTCCTTGTCTCAAAGCTGACTGTTCCTTCTCAGCCGCTCTCTGCTTGAACTCCTCATAGCGCCAGGCACCAACATTCGTGTCAGATACCTCGGCCCACATGGAGGACACCCTACTTTCTGGGAGCTGATTCTTCATATCCAGTCTCAACCGCTCTGTCTCAGAAATCGAAGATGCCCCTGCACCGCCTTTGGACTTCCCAGTAGTAGGTTTGCTTGATTCGGCCTACACATCCAAAAATCGTCATTAGAATCCAATTATTATTCATATTCCAATTCAAAAGGTTAGCACAAATCATGTAAATCCATCAAAATCCATTGCTAATTATTAATCCATCGAGATCCGGAAAAATCAGACAGTCCAGGAAAATCACGCAATCCAGGAAAATACCGTCGAGGCAGAATTTCGGAGAAATCTGACCCAGATGGATTCCTGCTGCTAAAGCATCATTAGTCGAATAAATCATTAATGCGCATGGAAAATCAAAGGATAATTATCAAATGCATTTATTGGCAACAAGAAATAAACATTAGACACTCATTCCATTAATCCTATCATCGAAATATCAAAAGAACGGAGCCAGACAGGAAATCCAGAAAAATCCGGATGGGACGGATTTTCGCGGACAGCTTAAATGTACCGGGAATAACCCCAACCCGCGGAATAAGCCTAAACCGGGAAAATCCGGGAGCGAGGAAATTCCGCGACGACCTCGGAAACCCGAAAAAAATGACGAATGCAAACCAAAACTTGAGTGATCACAGGATCATCCCTACCCGATCTCGAATGATCACAAAACCGATGACAAGCAACAAGACTCGGGACACCAAGGATTTAGACCCCTCGAAAGCATGCAAAGGATGAATCCCCACATGAAAATAAAGATGCCCTAATCCGAATGATCAAACCATCCGCCATTAAAACCAGAACAAGCTTTAAGGTTTTAAAATATCGGTTAAAGATTTACCTAAAGCCTTCTAATTCGAATAAGACGGGAGGCCAACATGATACGGGGCAAAAGCCACTCAAGCACAACAAAATTCTCGTCCGGGGCCGAATCACCAAAGGAAACCCTAATTCGCACAAAACATATTTCGCGCCTGAAACAATTAAGCACTCCGACCCAGAATCCCGTCTAAAGGATAGATACATCATCTCACGGACGAATGGAATTCGCAAAGCAAGGAAAATGAGGTTTCAAAATAAAACGGGACGGACTCCGACTCTATAAATACAAAATCAAAATCAAATCAAAGGTCGACCCAATTCCAGCGATACCCAAGGCAAGAAACCCTCAATCATCATGCAAGCAAACGGAAGGGCAATGAATACATACCATGGATCGAAGCAAACAGAATCCAGGCTCAGAAAGTCGACCACGCGGTAAACACGTTCGAACAATGAAATACCGGCACAAGAACTCAAGAAATCCCCGTGCAAACAAACCAAGATCAGTTCTCAAAGCTCCAAATGGAAATTCTAAATCGCCAGAGCGAATTAAGGAAGCAATGAAGTCAGAATGAAACTGAAAATGCCCTAAATTCGACCTTATACCCGCCTGAGCAAAGGTACCTCAACCATTAATGCGTGACAAGACATTTCTGACAAGTCTGGAAACCCGAGCCCCAAGCGGAATTTCGGAAAATCCCAACATGCGTGGAAACACGGATTCCGCGGAAATGCAGAAACCGGGGAAATCAGGAAGATCAGGATTTTGGCAGAATCCGGGAAAATCCGACAGGTCCGGAAAATCCCGAAGTCAGGCAGAAACCCGAAATCGGAGAATCCAACCAGAAACGGACAAGGAACCAGAGCCCGGAAAAATCCGCCAGCGATGGAAAATCCCGGATCCAGGTGAAAACCCGGACCTGGCCAAAAACCTAATTTCATTCAATTCCAACCTCAAGGGAGGGTCCAAGCAGGCAAGACCAACATGTCAAGACCCTAAAATAATAAATCTGATAGAACCAAAGGTCAAGACACCAAAAAAAGAGGGTCCCCACTCCAGAGGTGGTAAAAGCGCACAACAGCAGCCATTCGTGGAAGCCTAAGAAAAATGATAGGCGAGGACTTTAGGGTTTAGACTTTAGAGTTCAGGGTTTAGGGTAATAGGATAACTTAAGGGGATGTACATGTAGTAAGATCCTAGGAAAAAATTACATGGCATAAGGAAATGAAATATGGTGGATTTTCCTAAGACAACCAAGAATTTTACTTTAAAATCTAGTGAGAGGACAAAATAGACGGTTTAGTGTTCTGGGTTTGCAGGTTAGGTTTGGGGTTTTAAAAAGCTTAGGGTAAAAGTTTTGGTTACTTGCCAGATATTTAATGAACTTACCGAGACTGAGTAGAAGAACATTTTCTTGTGGGAATGATGGGTGAGATCTACTCTTGTTTCAATTGACCAACCTAAGTCATGATATCAGCATAATTCATATTATATTCTTGCGAAGGAACTTATTGTGTTAGAAATTTGGTTGCAGCAGGCAACTTTGATCCACCAAATTTGCCCGAGAACTTCGCCCCGATCCCCTTCAATTTAGGGTTTTAACAAAAAATTGTTCCAATCAATTTGGGTTTCAATTTCCTGGCTGGTAGGACTTTTAATGCAATTTTTCGTTCCAATGGCAATTCAAACTAGGGTTTTCAAAATTCAATTTTTTTTTTTTTCGTTTGATTTGAATTCAAGGTTTCAAAAAGCTTGATTTGGATTTGTAAATGCAATGTTTTTATTTCATTTCAATTTCTAGGGTTTTGAAATGCAAATTTTTATGTTTTGTTTCAATTAAGGTTTTCAAATTCAATTTTTTTTGGTTTAATCGAACAATTTAGGTTTCAAAAGTTAAATTTTGTTTGTAAAACATAATTCAAGGTCCATTTTTCATTTTTATTAAAAAACCTTTAGGTTTCATTGCATTTTTTCGTCTATTTTTACAATTATTCATTTCTACTATAACAGTTAAAAAAATGCTAAATAATCAGTAAAAGAGGGAGCTTCCAGTAGCGAAAATGTGTGACGGCAGCCCTGGAATGTGCCAAGACTGCGACGCTAATCTGGCGGGGACTTGTGATGGTGGTAGGGCTCGACGCTCATGCAGGAAGCCTCACGGTGGGGAGAAGTGCAAAGGAAACCATGGTTTGAGTGCTGGTGGAAACGAGGAGGGGCGCAAATGTTATGCCTTTCGTTCTTCTTCTGATCTGGATGCCCCTGTTCTGCCTGCTCCCACCCAGGCTAAGGCTACGATGGACAAGTCACCCGAGCCTCCTGCTCTAGACATGGATGCCCTTGCCGCTTGCAAGAACTGTTTGAATCCCTTTCATGTTTACTCCAATTTCTGCCTGGAGCAGATTCTGCGTGCGCCCCTTCGCTCGCCTGGTCCTGTGCCTACCCCTATGCCGCCATCCTCCCCCATTATGGATTTTGAACCTCGCTCCAGGGACTACAATTTCGATTGGAGACTCGAAAGTGGTTATTTCTGACGAACCTGTGGATTTTAGCCTTCCTGACAGTTGCATTGAAGAGGTTGTCGATGATATTGGTCGTCGCTCCTTGAATATGCGGTGCCTGCGAAGGCGTCCATCAATTGACTCTGTTGTCGACTGGATTAATTCTTCTTGGTGCAACTTAGCTACCCAAAAGATCGAATCTCTGGACTTTGGTTTCTTTTTTATCACCTTCGGCTCTTCTGATGATTGTAGGTTTGTTTTGTCAAATGGTCTGTGGTTCTTTGGACACGCTAGTCTCTTCATTGCCCCTTGGTCCCCCTTTTTTGACCCTGCCATGGCAAAGATCTCTGAGGTGCCAGTCTAGATTAGACTCTATAATTTTCCCTTGGTTATGCGAAAGTTGAACCTCTTAAGCAATTTGATTAACCAAGTGGGCACCTTCATCAAACTTGATGCTGAAGATGTGGCTCCTGACCACAGGTTTTACAAGGTCTGTGCTTTGGTGGACATCTCTAAACCCCTCACACATTCTATTAGGATCCATTCTTCTCATGGCATTTGGACTCAATTTTTAAACTTTGAAGGCTTGAACTTTTCATTGCTTTCGCTATAATAAGTTGGGCCATAAGATTGAGGCCTGCTCTTTCCTTCGTCGGGATGGTTCCAAATCTACTAGGCTTAAGAAGTGGGTTAAGAAGGTTGGGTTTCTAGATGCAGATTTCATTTGGCGCAACCATGGCATGTTTGTGGATTCCCTTCGCTCCTCAGAGTGGGAGCCTATGTAGCTTCGGGATCCCTCCCCTCCCCCTGATATGCCTGCCCAAGATAATGTCCCTGAAGACCTTCACGTGGCAGAGTAAGATGGCTCAGAATCTGATGGTACTTTCCCGTTTATGGAAGACATTGATGAGCAGATTCATGACTGCTTTGAAAATGACATCTTTTTGGAGCCACCAAGGATACTTGGGCTTGCTCAAACAGTGAGTAGCAAACTAAAACCTGACTATGGTGGCCCCAAGAGAAAGGTGGGAAGAAAATCTATGGCTGAAAAATTGCGTACTAAAAGAAAAGATGCTGTGGAGGAGGGTTCTTAGTGGACCATGGATGCCCTCTTCTCCAGAAACAAAAGGAAATCTTAGCTGAAATCTTGCTATGGCTGCACGCCTTTTTCTTTTTACAGTGTTGATTATTACATCCTATCTTAGTTGTTGTTTATCCTCCTCTTTCTTCCTGCTTCTCTTTTTAGGCTCTTCCTTTCTTCTTAGTTCCTTATTCTTTTCTATTCCCTTTTTGTCTAGGTGATAGATCGTTTTATCTTATTTTCGCGTGATATAGAATTAAAAACATGCTAAATTCCATGTTTCTTCATTTTAATTAAAAAATGGGGCGTAGGTGAATTTTGTAGCTGATTGAAGGAGTCGTTGTCGCCCGATCTTTCGAGTCCGTCTGCTGTGCAGTGAACTCTATTTATTTTTAAAAAAATAAATAGCAATATAAAATGAGATCCCGATTTCTACAAAACGAGATCCCGACTTGTAGAAATCGGGATCCCATTTCGTGGCAATCGGGATCCCATTTCATGGCATTGGTTTGGGATCCTATGGGAAATGGGATCCCGATTTTTAAAAAGCGGGATCCCATTTCGTGTCAGGCTCGAGATCCCGAAGCTGAACGGGATCCTGATTTTTAAAAATCGGGATCCCGTTTTCTCAAAGCCAATTTCAATTTTTTGGTTATGGCAAAAACTTCCACGTTTCATGGACTCAACTTTGTGCACTTACCCATATGCTTTCCTCCCTTTCCAAATCATTTGACATATGAGCTAATTAGAACAAGGATATGGAATAGCTTAGAGCCCTTATGGGCACGAAGGAGGATAAAATGAAATTATAGGAGGAGATTACCACTATTCACAGCAACTGTTGCGACCATCGAGGTCTTTCAACAAGAGCTAAGGAACAGTCATGAAAAAAGAGTGGTTGAGGGTGGTCTTGATGATAGTCACACATAGAAAAAAGGCAAGGTGGTGGGAAGTTCAACTCTAGACACTACTGTGGAGACCTAGTCTATTCAAAGGGGACCCTTGTTGTTTGATGAGAAGCTCCAATTCCTGGCTGAGTGACAGGCAATTAGCGGTCTTAGGATTCTGGGAGACTAGTAGTAGTTTTGGTCCCCTATTAGTTTTGCTCTGTGTGCTATTTTTGTTTCTCAAGTTGGTTGGTTTGTAGCTATTTCTTTTGTTTTTTCTTTCTGGGTCTTTCACTTCTCATGATCCCCCCGTTTGGCCTCTATGGCCATTTTGTAATGGGTATGGGTCCTTCCCATTTTAATCTATTAAAAAAATAATATTAGAAGTGATCTCCATTGCACTCTATGCATCTAATTTTATAAAGCC
This sequence comes from Sequoia sempervirens, assembly GCA_007258455.2. Taxonomy (NCBI): domain Eukaryota; kingdom Viridiplantae; phylum Streptophyta; class Pinopsida; order Cupressales; family Cupressaceae; genus Sequoia; species Sequoia sempervirens. The sequence continues at coordinate 7,752 of VDFB02256368.1, read as the reverse complement.
AACATGATATTCTAGATTGCCAAAAACTCAAATAAAAAATAAAACTAATGAATTTTTTCTGAAAATAGAAATAAAGCCTTGTTCCCTCATGCAAGTCTAACATGGTGCACATTATTATAGTGACTCCTATTTTTTGTATCACTTCATTTAGTGTGAGCGATAATCTCCACATGAAAATTATCTATATTTAAAATGATGGGTGTAGTTCATATCCCTCACAACTTCTCTTGCAATCATCTTGGAGATAATTTTTTTTGCAATGTGGCAATCAACACATACTTAGAGGTTCTTCATAGCTCTAATAGTTATTCTAAGGGTTGTGTCCCACAAACCAAAAATAATTTCTAAATTTTCACTATGGTGGAAAAGAAATGATTGTTTTTCTTCCTTTTCCATATCACTAAGTAAATGTCTTGAGTCTCGAAAACACCCTATTTCCTTCATCTCCCAAATGATGTCTCAAAATTTACATATAGATCTATTATGTCCATGAATGTAATATATTTCCTACATAAAAATAACATACCATTTTATGGCCTTCAAACCAACTACATTCAAGGTTTTGTTTAATTCATTTATCTTTCATCAATCTCCTTACCATTTGAACCTCATGCCACTTGCCCACTTTTATATATACATTTGAGAGAATAACATAAATCACAACATTTTTAGGATCTAAATAAAAAAGGAGTGCCATCATAAATTAAAGAGCTCTTAATTTTAATCTGGACATGTGATTATATTTAAATTTTCTATAGATGTGGGTATTTATAAATTTGATTTTACTCAAGATCTCAAGTTTAGATTCGACACTTCTTTGTTCCTAAAACTCCTAGTGGATGTGAGGATCCTTTTAATGTTAACATAACTGAAATTCTATTTTTTTATAGGGGCAACATTCAAACTCCCACTTAGAGGATAGGCTTAAGTGCATGTTTAACTCTAGTAGTAGTCAATTGATGACTTATATTTCACTCAATAGAATAAGGAGTACGGATTTTTCTTGACTTAGGATTATTGCCTCTTAGGGAAATGTTTCCATTAGAGATTTACTCTAAGACATCCATAGTCAACAATTTTCTTGAGGAATTGATGGTTAGTAGTTATTAAGACTTGGAAACAAAATTAGGCTTCAATATTACAAAGGAATCTAGTCTCAAAGGATAGTTCATTGATAGAGAAATTATCATGAAGGGACTCAAAGATTTATTATAATTAATTCAAGAAAAAATCTTCAATTCTTAAATTATTTAGACTTTAGATCATTGAATCTTGCAAAGAGCCACAAGATAATGGATTCAGTCTAGGCTATTAGAATTTTCCTCAAAGAGTTATGGTAATACTTCCTTTTATGATTTATCCATAGGGTTTATACAATTATCTCTTAACAAATCTTGATAATTTACAAGACTTGATTTATATCTAGGGTATATGCTCAATTGATGACATAAGAGAATTACTTACCAAATTTATGAATTACATAAATACTACACTTTAGCATCTAACCATCCATGGCTCTAATTGTCTAGATCATTCCCTCTAGGTCAAGTACACTTAAGTAGCTAGGCTCACTAACTAAAACATTATAGAATCATGTCACTTGTCTTATAGATTAACCCAAATAATAATATCACACAAGCCTTGTACTAATTAACCTTCTAGGAAGCTCATACAAGCCTTAAGTAATCTATATCACACAATAGAATCATAGTATTAAAAAACCAACTCTATCTTTGAGGCGATAGGTCAAATTTTACACGGCTAGTTTACACAAAGTATTATAATCTTTAATTATGAACATATCCTTTACAATTCTCTAGACATTACAACTTAATGCCTTGAGAAAAAATTAATAACAAGTCTCTTGATTCTTAACCAATAATTTGATGATTGTCAATTGTCACCCAACAATCCTTAATGCTTCCTACTACACATCTTTGATGGATTCCTTAAGCAAATCTACCCCTTTCTCCTATAAACATATTGGGTAAACACATATCACAAAGTTCATTACAATAGTCAAATATAATTGTAGTTAGATTCATGAATTTAGAGATAATATGCATTCATCTTTATTGTAAAAAAAGTTATTCATTGATTCATATAATGTAGGAACATGCGTTACCAATTTATTATTATAGTGTAGAGTATTTTGCTTGGGTGCTAACCCAAGTATAATGCCTACTTTTCCTCCTATGCACCATTACAATGACATGTTCAACTTCATAAGGATTTTATTGAGGTGTGTGGCCTTTTAGAGGTCTTCAACCCATTTGATCAAGGTATAGTGATTCTAGAATCTAAGCAATTTTGTAGCTAATTTCTAGAACCAATCCAAGAGAACCATGGAATCCACCACTTAACCAATCTAGGGAAATTATGACATCCACCCATTAGCCAATTTAGGAAAATTATGACATCCACCCATTAGCCAATTTCTAGAACTCAATATCACTAGGTTGACCAATTGACATATGCACAAGCATGCATACATATAGACACAAACATGTCTCTAAACATTTGAGTCACAATTACATTCAACATAATTTGGGGGGTTATAACCACTTCAATGGGCCCTAACACATATTAACAAGGAAATACCTTGATCACAATGTAACACCTTGCTATATACCAAATCAACACTCTCCAACCTTAAACAAACATAGCAATCATCCTAAGAACACCTTGATAATCAAAGCAACACCTCACTATGGAAAGACATGCTATTCAACTTGTAATAGAGATATAAAATATCCCATCTCTACTAGGATGACCATTATTTGGATTTTTGATTCACCAAAATGACCACTATGTTACTTTATGCATGAATGACCATGGAGCTATTGTCTTTGTAAATTGGTGACTATACAACTCCATTGAGGCCTAAAGGATGATCAACAATTTAGTCCACAAAGTATTCCTTGTGGCTATATGAAATGCATATTGTACTACAATAGATCAAACTCATACATGATGATCTCAACATAGACATGAAACCCATGAATTCACAAACATAAAATGACATTCACACAACAACCACATTAAGAACTCTAGCTTGAACATAGATCATCACAATTTAATAACATCACTAATCACATACACATAATGCACATCCATAATATATTATTTCACCAATTTCAACCTAAACATATACCTCATCTAAACCTTCCTCAACTCTCCTAATCTCATATACTCTTCACTAATTTGTATGATGGATTGTAATCTCATATACTCATTACTAATTCGTATGATATACTCTTCACTAATTTGTATGATGAATTGTAATCTCATATACTCATTGTTAATTTGTATGATGAGTTATAACTGCAGTTATGGTATCAAAATTACTCCAAAAGTTGAATATATAGGTTTTATGAATATATAGCTACATTTTGCATACACGTCTACCAGAGCAGTTCCAAAGCTCCCATTCGGTACAATTTCGGAGGATACTGGCAAAGGTTGTAGAGTTCGGCTTTACACCAGCCAATCGCATTTGGTTGAAAGCTTCTAAAGCCTTTTCAGCAAATACATTTTGTTAATATCCTGCAACCAGGGCGTTCCATGAGAACAGCATTTCTTTGAGACATTCTGTCAAACAGTTCTCGTGCCTTGTCTATGCTTCAACATTTTTGCATACATGTCTACCAGGGCAGTTGCAACTACAACATCTGACAGAATTCCTCTATTCATTTTCCTGGGATGAATGTCCATGCCATGTTCCAAAGCTCCCATTTTGGCAGAGGCTGGAGGAATACTGGCAAAGGTTGCGAGGACTGGCTTTACGGCTGCCAATTGCATTTAGTTTAAAGTTTCTAAATCCTTTTCAGTGAACGCATTTTGTGTATATCCTGCAATCATAGCATTCCATGAGACCGCTTTATTTGAGGCATCCGCTCAAACAGTTCACGTGCTGTATCTGTGCTTCCGCATTTTGCATACATGTCTACCAGAGGATTTCGAACTGTAATATCTAATAATAATGCCTCTTTAGTTTGATGGATGTCCACACTCTGTTCCAAAGCTCCCATCTTGGCACAGGCCAGGAGTACACCAAATCTGCTTCAGTTTCTGCGACATGCTCTGCACAGAAATCTTGCACTAGAAATCCTCCTGTTGCTGCTTCTGCTTGAGCGGGAGGGGTAGATTCGAAATTTAAATTCAAACTTAACCCGTCGCTTTCATTATCAAGGAGTGTGATAGCATTGGGCGGAAGTTGCAGTGACCGTGACTGTCAGAGAGTCAGAGGAGTGCAGTGCAAAAGAAAACGGGAAACGGAAGATGAAAATAAATCAAAGAATCCGACTGAACGGTGTAAGAGTGGGACCCAGAGCCACGTAGGAAGTCAAACCTTAGTGTGTGATCTTTAAGCTGGGCCTGGAGGCCGAGGCAGGGAAAATGTGAAACATTTGGTCAAAATGCAATTGGGACTATAAATCCATGCCATTGGAGAAACGTAATCCCATGGCGGAGAACACACAAAATGTATTTGTTGAAAAAGCCTCGAAGAGGCAGTAACGTGGAAGGAAATGATTGCAAGCGCTTCTCTATGTGTGCATAAATGGGAGATTTGGAACAGAGCATGGACATGCATGCAAGTGTGGAAGCATAGAAATCAGCATGCGAACTGTTTGACAGTTTGCTTATAAGAAAATGTGGTCTCGTGGATAGCCATGATGGGAAGTTTAACCCAAGACAATGAACAGAGAATAAAGAGAATATGGAAGCATACACAATGCATGTGAACTGTATGATGGAATGCCTCTAAGAAATGCGGTCTCATTATGCATGTAAATTGTGGAGAGCACAAACAAAGCCTGCGCACTGTTTGACAGACTACCTCAAAGAAATCACGTTTCATGAATACTTGATCACTGGATTTGCACAAAATGAATGAAATGATTGTAGGGAATACGCAGAATGGAAGTGTTGAAAAGGCTTTAAAAACTTTTAAACAAAAGATGCAAGTGGTTGGTTTAAGCCACGGCCCCCAAAACGGTAAACATGCATGCTAAATGTGGAAACCGTCGTGAATGAAGGGAAAATGGAAAGTCATGTAACAGGACATTGATGGCCATCAAAGTATATTCAGAGAAGGAAATCCATTAGTTCGTATGATCCTAATGGGTTTACATGGAAGAAGAATAGCAATGAGGATGCTATAATGAAATTGCAAAGGAATTTGGTTTCATGGCACCATAGTGTTGTATGTGCATAAAGCTTCATCCGACGTTGAAGATACAATTGCTTTGGTTTTGTGGTAGTAACTGCCTTAGCAGAATTACATGGAAAATATGAAGCGGAAAATTAATTAATTTGTTCATCGTTTTATTAAAATTGTTGTTTTTTGAGAATGGAAATGAATTGATTAATTTTGCAAATCAATTGTGTATTTGTTATAAAGTTATTAATTCAATGAATTGATTGGGTTTGTAGGTACTGTTCAAGGATAAGGTTACATGGCATCAGGGTTACAAATACAAACAGAGCATTGTTTGAGTGTTGTTTTATTTTAATGTTATTCAAAATGACAATAATTTAAAATTATTATTATTTCAATTAAGGGAATTAAAGTTTAAATGAATTTAATTGAAATAATTCAAAATTATTTAATTTTTGGAATTTATTAGTTATTGATTGATTTTATGAGTTAATTAATGCACATTTATGTTTTGCAGGTGCTATTCAAAGATTGGAATAACTCATAGCAAAGATAATTTTGCAAATTTGATATGCAAAGGGGATAATTTTCAGAAAGATCATCAACTGTTAGTGAACTTAATGCATTTGGTGGTCCCATTTGGAGCAATTTTTTGAAAAGATGTTGATCTACATCGTGCAACAAAAGAGAACTCAAAATCAAGCTGGAAAGTGCAATTACTAACTTAGGTCAAATTAGAAACTATAATTGTGAAATCAAAGTCAGCTGAAACCAAATAAAAGTTGAAGATGGGAGTTGAAATTGCCACAGAACTAGAGTTGGAATTAACTAAAGTTAAACTGGAGCTAAAAAATGAAGTCTTTATGGTGATTGCATGCATATAAAAGCTATAGCTTTTGATGTCTGATTTTGGAGGGAATTATGTAATGGTTGAGCTATTAATTATAATATCTACTCACTTAGAAAGGGTTAGATTTTTTCTTAGGAAAAAGGAGTTAGGCATTTTGTGGATTAGATGATGAGATTTTTGCAATAGAGTAGATGATACAGTTTTCTGTATTCTTAGTTTAGCTGAGGTAATTTGAAGACATTGGTTTCTGTGCACTGGTCAAAGTTGCCAGATTTGTAAATGATGTTTATCTATTTTGCAACAGTAGAAGCAACCAAATTTAAACTTGCTTTAAGTTATGCTCTAGAATGATATTTGTTGTGTTAATCATTTGATTTGGAATTCTTTGAGGAATGAAGTTTTATCTTTTCTAATGGTGATTTGTGATCTGTTGTTAAAGTTTACACTGTGAATGAATGTCCAACTTTGTATTGATTACAGGTTGATTTGTTCTATAGTTCAGTTTAGGAAGTTCCTTGAAGACTAACAGGTCTGGTTAACTAAATGAATCAACATTCTTTTCACTCTTGCATCCCTGATCTATCTTTTTCCTTTTTTTATACCCCTCGGTTATAGTAGGTTTAGATAGGAGTTTGATCTTATAGCAACCAAAAAGCTCAATAACTAGCATGCCCCTTGAACATTATAGTCTCATTGACCACTCATCAAAACAACATAGTTGAGAACCAACTACAGAGACCTTGAAAGATAGGTGGTTTTAGATCAGCTATCTTTTTAAGGAGAAATAGAGTAGAAATATTCTATTTAACGTTGTTGTGTCAATTTGGCCATCAACAAAACTGGCGCTAGAAGGAGGGACTTGAGAAATTTTTCTTTGTTGTATGGGAGTGGGTTAGATCTTGGAAAACCCAAGTCTGATGGGTAGCCCTTTGTGTATACCTAGATTTATTCATGAAATCCCTAGTCACATGTATGATAGGATTCCTTTATTTTTCCCTAATGGTGGACAAAATGCTTATAAACATGTCAATATTTGCAGGGATTTAGTCATTTTTCTCTAGACTCAGCATGAGGATATCGTTTGTCAATTGTTTCTCAAAACACTTCAAGGTACAATGAGGAAATGGTATGTTAATCTACCACCACATTCTATTTGTTCATGGATAGAATTAGAAATATTATTCCTGGATCAGTTTGATCCTCATGTGTGTGCACCACACCCATCACATGAATTTACAGCTACAAAAAGGATACCACTGGAACCTATTTACCAATACAATCACAAGTTCTTGTTTATGTATCAAAGGGTTCAAGCTTTAAATTTGGTTATTGATGATCATATCCTAATAGAACATTATTATTGGGGTTTGAACCCTTCATTTACAACAAAAATTAGATGTTGTGGTGAGGCTACATCCCTACATGATGCATTGAACAAAGCTCTCTTATTGGCACAATCTAGACATGACACAAGAAATTCAGGTAGCCAAAATCGGGTTTATAATCCTCTTGTGCTTGCAAATTTCCATCATTTGCAGCCCTACGTAGGTTTACCCACCATCCCTACCCGGATGCAATCATTCTCACCAAGTAGCTACAACCTTCCTAATTTTCGAAGCACCAAGGTTTCCAACGCTTCATATCAAGTCAATCCCATGCAAGACCACTGGAAGAACCTATCTCTGCAAAATCCAACCATAGAGGTAAGTATTCCACTTGTCAATGAAGTTGTAACTATATC
>VDFB02256367.1:0-21593 GCA_007258455.2 Sequoia sempervirens | reverse complement strand
CAAGTACAATAAAATATATATGGATTGATCAATTTTTAATTTATATAGAATTGTCATCCAAGAAGATCTAGATACTTATATTAAATATGCATAACTTTCAAGATTTAAATATATCAATTTCCAATTGCATATATATAAATGTTCCATAGAATTCTTTAACTTTCAAGACTAGAAATTTTATTTCATTTAAATTCAACTCCACTTATAGCTCATTCTTTATTTGAATTATCTTGAATTTTTAAGTTCACTTGAGTATATATATTTTATTTCATTTACATTCAACTGGACACAAGTATAGCTCATCATCTAGTTCAAGAATTCTTTGCATGCACATTTAAATGAACATGTGTATTAGATTATATGGAATTCTTAAGTTCATGTATAGCATGATATATGCACAATTTAAATGTATTTAACCTAGAGTGACTTTAAAAATGAACATTTAGAGCTTTAAAAATTTCAAGAACTATCATCTATTTCCAATTGCATTTTTATGTTCTACTTTAAAACATAGCATTAATCTCAAGCATATTTGTATTAAAAGTTTTCTATTTCTTGAACTATTTATTAAAGACAGATTCATTTGAACTATTAATTTAAATTAATTGTGTACATTTCCATCTTTTGAAATTTACAGATAGCAACCATTAGCTAGTGGACAACATTTTGATTTCACAATGTAAATAGATATGTACAACAAGTGCATTTGAACAAACCATAATTTAAATTTAAATAAAGGTACTTTTTCCTTACTAAATAAATAAAACCATAAACTAATAATGCATGGGGTATTTATATATGTAATGTAAGTGAACATCAAACCATAATAATGCACGTATATAACAAAATTATTCAAACCATAAAACATAAATGTATGGATGTGACATGTAAATCATAACAAGTATATATGTGTACCATAAAACATAATTACAATACATAAATAATAAAAAGAATCTCAAGCATATAATAATCTAATCTCAAACATGTGATACTATAAAATAGATCTCAAAGAGAGGGATGTCTAGTATGAATAGAATCAACAAATCTCTAGCACGATCTATCCCTTGATCTCTTCCTTCACCTCTCTCTTGATCCATGGCTTGATCTCTCCCTCGATCCACAACTCGATATCTCCCCCGATCCATGGATCAATCACTCTACTGATCCAAGATGTATGGATCCATGTCCCTATCCAAGATCTCCTAATTTGTGTCTTGAGCCTTATCCCAACCCCTACATGTGTTCAAGTACAAACACATGTTTAAATTTAATTTTTAATGTAATGTATGTATATTTATGTGCACATATATATGTTAAATTATCTAAAATTACAATGTACTTGAGTTCAATGTGCTCAAACTTACATCAAGTAATTATTTTTTTATTAAATTTAAATGTACCTCATCTACATACTGCATGGGATTGCCATCATGCTCCAAATTTCCAAGGTTTGACAAATCACCATACTGCCTAAAATTTTCAAGTACACAATTTCAATCAGGAGTTAAACAACTAGAAGTTTTTAAAATGCATTACATAATTTTTTAGAACACAAATTTATATGTATTTAAATTATAAATTGAAAGTACTTGTATTGCTTGATCGTTACCTCTACCAATGTCACTAAGATCATGAGAATGTAAAGATATTGCAGTGGGCTATGTAGTATGTATAGTATTAGTTGAAAAGATAACCTGAATATATGTCCCATGGACAAGATTAGGTGTCGTAGTAGTCTCAACGTGACCTATAACATCCTGATAACTACTTGGACATGCTAAAGGATCGATAGAAACATGATGTGCATGGGATCCTATAAGTTGATGTGGAATATCCTGAGCTGCATTTTCCACCCCATGGCTCGTATGTGTATGATGATAGCATTGTTCAATAAAGTATGGTACCCTATTAAGAGTGATCCCATGGTCCTCATCGATAACCTGATATGCTAATAGTAATCCAAAATTGAGAATCTACACATATTACAAAGACTCATGTGGGTGATATGCTCAACATCTACAAGAGTAGGTAGATTGGCACTAATAAATGGATCATATAATGCAAATATAGCCTCATTGGGAGGAAGGTTGATCAGTAGCCATAATAAGTATCTATCGACTCAATTAGATGAAATCTAATCAATCTCCATCATAATAGAGGCAATGTTATCAAAAATATGCCTCTGAGTGGAGCCTATTACTACCTCCCCTATTGTTTCCAATTCTAAACATTTTGATAAAACCAAAAGGTTTGGGCCAACTAATGCCATCTTGTCCACAAGCGGTAGAAAATATGAATGTCTAAATTTTGGTTTGTTAGAAAAATGACCTTTATCCTGGCTAGCATGCTCGGGATAAGATGTGTAGCCCACCTCTATATGTAAATAAAATTCTGCATATAGTTGTTTGACAAAATACTATGGTAGCTTGTAATTGTGAGGCCATCTATGATGTGCTACCAACCATATCAGGTATATGAATGGTGTAACAAGAGGATCTTCACACCTCGTAACCACATATCCTCTAATTTTATTTTTTCCTCTATAAAATGGGAACATGGATAACACATTTTCACCTAAAACTAATTTGGAAACTTCTTTATGTTTCGTTGTGCCAATAACACTCCTAGCAAGAGAAAAATAAAACTACTCAATGTTGATTTCATCATAAGGATTGTATGATCGAATTTTCTTGATCATTTTATAAATCTCCTATCTAATAGTGACTAATCTATCTGTGAACCTTAAATCTGAAATGCTTCAAACAAGGACTACAATTAGCTATTATTCAATTGAAATAAATAAACCTAAGATTCCTATGGAATACTTAACCATGCTAAAATATGCAAACTAAATAGAACAAAAAAAACTAAATGAAAGCATATGAAAACATGATCAAACCCCTATCTCATAGTGGATTGGTGCTTCTTTGATGTGGAAAGAAGCCCTTTCCCAATCCTTGATAAGCTCTAGATATGTTAATGATGCAAGATGACAAGTGATAAAGTTGTGGAGTTGTGGGGTTGTGGAGTTGTGGAGTTGTGTAGGATTAAATCAATAGAGAGGGTCTCTATTTGTAGAATAAAAGGATCGAAGAATCAGAGATATGAAGAATGTGGGACAAAAGACAAACCAATGACAAGATTCCATTTGTTAAGACATGATAGGATGAAGGTTGTGCACATCTTGGTCAATGTGCCAAAGAAGTGGAGATTTGAAAAGATGGCTTGTTGGAGGGAGAAGAAAAAGTCGTAAATTCCAAGTGGGGGACATGTAAGAGACAATGTAAGAGGAGTTAATGCCATTTTGGAGGACAAGACATGTGGGAGGGAAAAATCAAATTTGAAGAATATTGCATCTTGATGCCCTTTTGAATGAAAATTAGGAATTAATAAATCAAATAAATTGATTTATTGTGCAAGTGGGAAAAGCTAGAGGATGTGACATGCATTTAGAATAGATTAACCAGGATTTGATTAATTTAAGAGAGGATTAAGTGATTTGAATTTTTGAATTATATTTATGGATTAGAATAAATCAAAATGAGATGGAAAATGATTTAGACTTAGTTAAATAAATATTTTGATTTATTTAACTAAAGGGGATGATGTTAATGTTAAAGATGGATTTATTAAATTTAAATGGAGGACTTTAGAGATTGAATTTAATGAACATGATTTATTTGATGAATGGACGAATATGAATTAGTTAAATGGATGATGCTAATTTTTCATGTCTATATTTTTCCCCTCTTTGAAGTAATTCACTTGTTGCATTGGTTCAATGAATAAACTTTCCACAATCAAAATTAAAAAAAATATGATGTTTTTGAATGCACCAGTGGAAAGAAGTATACTAGTACATTTCCCCCTCGAGAGATTGAGTGAAAAGTTTGATTTGAAGGTCAATCTCATGATAAAGAGGTTCAAGATGGATTTATGGATGATTATGATGATGATGCAAATGAGATAGTTTCAAGATGCTTAGAATAAGCAATCTATATTATCATAAACAACTTAAAACATTGATGTACTCCATTTGAGATGAATGATGTGATAATGCCTATATGATTAAGCAATGGATGTTTTATGAAAATGGATTATTTATGAGATGCTTAGACTAATAGATCTATATTATGATGATGAACATGCATGTGAGATGATTCATTTTTCTTTATATGATATGATATTATGTGGTATGTTGATGGTTTGCGGATACATGATGGACGTACTGCAACATTACTTAACTAACCCGCATGATGTTGAAGCGAAAAGAAGAAAATGAGATGATGACAAGAGGATCCCAAAATAAATCTCTAAATGAGATGATGATGAGAAATGGATGATTTTCTTTATCTAGAATTGGGACTTTAAAAGGGCCACTTACCTTATAGTTTGATGATTAAATAGGCATGATGCATCAGGCAAAGCAGCCAGGATTTAAAACAGCCTAGTGTGATGGAAGTTTTTATTCAAGAAACTTTTGGTATTAAAGTTTTGTTTTAGTTAATATTTGGGAGGGTAAGGGTTGTGGTTGTGCCCACAGCTGCCACCCCTTAGGGAGGTGATGGTGGGAGCAGCCCAGCGTTGCCCCACCTACACAAGTTGGTGCCCATGAAAGGAGCCGACGGCTGTATAAAATACAAACCCTAGTCTCCTTTTAAATTTGTTTGCTTCATATGAGACTTGTTTAATAAATATAGTTTACTTTAGAAAAAAAATGAATCCTGAATTATTAAATTTCAATTTCAACTTTTATTATATACGAATTATATTAAATACAAATATTATATATATATGTATATATATTTATATATAATTGTATATATTATATTTGTTGGAAAATTTTATATTTAATTTCAATATATTGAAAAATTTGTATATATACATTTTATATGTATATTCTTTTAATAGAAGAATGAAATGAATTATTTTATTTTTTTTAAATTAAATGTTATATAGCGAAAGATGAAAATTATTTAATTATTATTTGGAAATTGTGGTAAACAAATAAATGTTAATGCATTATAGTTTGTAAATGAAATTGTATTAAGCTAGTATATTTTGATCCAAGGATTATCATTATTGTCTTGTGATGGCAATTGGATTTAGTAAATCATAGTGATAGTTAAATAATTGTATGAATTGCATTTAAAGTTGTGTACTCTTCTGATCATGATTGTTGGGACAAAATGGGGTTAATTGAAAATATAAGTCTTCTAGATGTAATTTCCTGAAAGGGAGTTAATTTTTATGATGGTTTCATATTTTGAACAAATTAGGGTAGTGCACATAGTTATATTCGGTTTAGACACCTGGTTCTATGAACAGGATTGTGATGTCTATTGTTATTTTTTTGTTTATTTTGATGTTAGAATATGTGCACCTTGTTTACCCTTAGTTAGTGGAATTAGATTCCTTGTGTTATTATTAGGGGAGTGGCTCTTAATGAGGGTCGAGACACAAATTGGTGCCAGGGTAACTCATGTAGAGTTAGTTAATTAGTGAAAACTAAATCAACACATTAGGTAGTCAAAAACCTTTAACTAGATTAATTAAGCCTCACTCATGGTCTCAAGGGCTAGTTTAGACTTGGGGATGAGTCGAGAAGGCCTGGAATGGAAAAATTGATATCTAGTCATTATGAAAGATATTTGATTCTACAATAGCTTGCATGTGGGGTTGGGTTTCATAAGAGGTTACCAGGGTAACCCAAGATGGGGGTTGGAACCTAGGAAGAAATGCTTGTGTAACTTATGCAACATTGTGATGACACTGCACCTATAATAATTGTATCCTTGTGAACTTAGTGTATTTGATCATTTAGTTCTAGAAGCAATGTAACCACTAAGTTAAGTTTGTACTTTTATAGTTCCGTCCTTGGTCTCACCTATTTCTAGAGATTGTAGCTTATGTCTAGGGAAACTTTTTACTATCTCCTAGCACGGGGGTTGGGCCTACGGGTACCACATGGTTGGGTGGAATGTGCACCTTACTCTGTTGGGTCTCTAGTTCATCTTCATGGCAACGAGTACTTCTTGGATTGAGAGCTCATATGTGAAAGTGTACTTTCTCATATTTATCATTTGTATTAGTGGAAATATTTTTTATGTATCACTCCTCAATTATATTTGGGGGGAACTTTTGTAATATATAATTGTACTTTTGTATGACCTACCTCATTTGGAAATGAGTATTGTAAATGTTATTATAATTGCAATGAAAAGAAAGAATCATATTTATTCTTTATATCTTCAATGATGTAATTTAATTGTTAGTAAAAGTTTTCTCTTAAGTTTATGAGAAATAAACACATGCTATGTTAAATTACTTTTGTCATCTATGGGATTTGCAAGTAGTGTTTTGTCACGTATCTTAGGGATGTTTGCATTAGTGAAGTTGATGTTTACACTTTTAAAACAAAATTGTTACACTTTCGTAGTCAATGCAACATTCTTTAGGTTACAAGATGGGGTATTACATTTAATGAATACCTTGGACAAGAATAATGTGTGTTTGGAATTCAATTTGAAGTTCTGTAGTCTTGCTTTATGGCATATTTTTGGTGCATTCATGTAAATCTGAATTGGGTCTTTGTCAAATTTTATTTCCTGGGCACTCTCATTTCATTTCTCTTTTTCCCAACTTGTTTTAAAAAAATATTCTATGCTTCTCACTATCCTCTTGATAAAAATGAATTTTAAGGCTGGATTTCATGTAGAAATTCCAAGATCTCAACTAGATCTTTGGCAGATTTTAATTTTGGGCACTTTCATTTTTGCCCAAATTTGTGCTTACTTGCAAAATGACATCTTTCATTGTTGCTCATTTAATTCATGTTAAAAGTGTAAAATTAAGTTAAATTCTACATAGAAACATCAAAATATGAACTGGGTCTTTTTCCGATTTTTAATCTAGACACTTTCATTTTTCACGTTTTTGCCTAGCCATGCATTAAATGACGTTTTTCAGTACAACACCTCATTATGGGTCATAAAATTGAAAATTGAAGGTGTATTCCAACTTGAAATGCCAAAATATGAACTAGGTCGGGCTTAGAGTTTTAGTTCGAGCACTTTGAATTTTTATGTAATTTTATGCCTCTTTTCCATGTTGAATTTCAGTTGTCAAATGTGCCTTGTTACAACAATATTAGCTTGGTTGTTTTAAATGGTTTCTATGACCGAATTTTGTGGCTTTCCTCTTGTTTCATATTTTTTGGATTCCTCATTTGGTTAAACGAGATGGTGTAAAACATTTATATGATAATGAGTCCTCGTGCATGGCCTTGAGCGCTTGTAAAGGCTAAGGATGCACTTGAGATGGCCTATTTGTCTGTAGGGAATTGAGTTATCCATCTATAGGGAATTGATTTTGGAATGATTGAATTTTCCTCATCTGTATGAGAGGTGTCCTTGTATCTTTGTGATGACATCCCTTTGAGCACACATGATGACATTTCATCTAGTCTACACTCTAGCACCTCGTACCTTAGTAGTCGTAAATATTACTCGATATGTCATTGTATGAACATCTTATGTTGTGATATTGGATTTAATTCTTTGAATTCTATGTTTTCTCTATGTTTGATGTGAGTGTTGGCATTTGTGACCCTTGTTTTCTATTTGGGCATTGTGACTACTTCTGAGCACAGTGGGGTGGCCTCTTTTGAGTCCAAATGATAGGGAGGCATTGGCACTACCATTGGGGACCAGTGTATAGGTTATTTGAGCACCAATTGGAGTCATCCCCTCTTTTGTATTTATCTTTTTGATGATGTATTTTATTCATGGAAATGCTATTGTATTTATACTTATTCTGTTATGCACATTGTACTCTCTTGAGAGAGAAAGAAATCATAAATTTAATGAGAAGATATGTGATTATTATGTTTGGATTATGGGTTCCGATGTTGGCATCGGACTTGTGTGTACTATGATGATTCTTTTATGCATTTATTTTCTCATTATCATGTAAAATTTGAGCTATAGATGTATATTCTTCCTTCTTGTATAGTGTTGCTAAAGTTCTAGAGTAGTGTAGAAGATCCAGAGGAGTGTTGTGAAAGTTCTGAAGTAGTACTGCTAAAGTTCTGGAGTAGTACAGAAGTTCTGGAGTAGTGCTGCCAAAGTTCCAGAGTAGTGCAAAAGTTCTATAGCAGTGTTGCCAAAGTTCTGGAGTAGTGCTGCTAAAGTTCTTGAGTAGTGCAGAAAGTTCTGGAGCAGTGCTGCTAAAGTTCTAGAGCAGTGCAGAAAGTTTTAGAGCAGAGGTTTCAGAGCAGTACAAAAAGTTCCAAAGCAGATGGTTCCAAAGAAAAGGTTCTGGAGTAGGAAGTTCTGGAGTAGAGGTTCTATAGTTGGAAGTTCCAGAGAAATTTTTTTGGAGCTATTATGTTTGCTCTTGTTTGGATTTTTTCCCTAGAGGGTGGATTAGTCCTCTCCTTTGGGTTGTGTTCAGCCATGTTTGGCCATGTTTTTTGTCCCTATATCGTATTTGCAACTGCTTTGTGTGCAAGTTATTCTCTTGAGAGAGAAATAAATCATAAATTTAATGAGAAGATATGTGATGATTATGTTTGGCTTATGGGTTCAAGTGTTGGCATCGGACATGCATCTACTATGATAATTCTTTTATGGATTTATTTTTTCATTATCATGTAAAATTTGAGCTATAAATGTATATTTTTCTTTCTTGTATTAAGTTGCTAAATTTTCAGAGTAGCAGAGAAGATTTGGAGTAGTGTTGCTAAAGTTCTAGAGTAGTGTTGAAGTTCTAGAGTAGTGATGAAAAAGTTCTGAAGTAGTGCTGCTAAAGTTTCAAAGCAGTGAAGAAGTTCCAGAGCAATGTTTTGAAAGTTCTAGAGTAGTGCAGAAATTTTTGGAGCAAAGGTTCTGGAGCAGTTGCAGAAAGTTTTGGAGTATATGGTGATGAAGCAAAGGTTTCAGAGTAGGAAGTTATAGAGCAGAGGTTCTATAGCTGGAAGTTTCCTAGTTGGAACTTCCATAGTTGGAAGTTATGGAGCAAAGTTTCTAGAGCTATTATGTTTTCTCCTGTTTGAATTTTTTCTCTAGAGGGTGGATTAGTCCTCTCCTTTGGGTTGTGTTTGGCCATGTTTGGCCATGTTTTTTTTTGTTATATCGTATTTGCAACCGCTGTGTGTGCAAGTTATTATTTTTGTTTTAAAAAAAAAATTATCTTGTCCTCTTTTGGCTCTTACCCTTCGGGGTTGCGTAGCGAAATGTTACAAGGGAAGCATGTAAATTTCATGCCTCTATGAGGCAACTTTGTAAATTTTGAACCTTGGTTGTGTCTTGTTTGTAATGAGGCCATATTTGGACCATGTCTAATGTATTTAAGTCATTTGAATAGGTTTCTAGGTAAAGTGTGGGGTCAAGTTGTCTAATAATCCAAAATCTTGCAATTATTGTCCAAAATGAAAAATTGTAAAAGTGCAAGAAATGGAATATAAAGAGTCACTTTGCACATGAAGGATGCAACCATTTGAAACCATGGAGATGCTGAAACAACAGGTATGAAACATAATTTTATTTTGGAGGAAAATGATATTGAGTTGGTGTTCAATTTTGGTTCTTTGAAGGTCAAAGGTGAATTGATTTGGGAAATGCAAGAATGGATTAAGAAATATGTTGTTAGAATGGTAAGATAATTTTTAATGATAGGTAAAAAGGAAGGTTCAACACCATTTTTAGAGGAATAATAGATCATCAAATGAAAGACAACATTCAATAATGAAGAATGGGGCAAAGGAAATGGGAAAATGAAAATTTTCAAATTTTGATGAGTGCAAAGATTACTTGGAGGTTGAATAATAATATTGTCAAGCTTGAATCAGTTATGCATCATTGTCCTCAAGAGGACTTGAGGAAAATTTTTACCTAGGAGTATGGTGCAAGGCACCATGTGAATTTCATGCCTCCGTGAGGCAACTTTGTAAATTTTGAACCTTCATTGTGTCTTGTTTGTAATGAGGTCATATTTGCATGATGTATAATGTAATTAAGTCATTTGAATAGGTTCTTAGGTAAAGTGTGGGTTCAATTTGTCAAATAATGCAAAATCTTGAAATTGTTGTCAAAAAAGAAAAATTGCAAAAGTGCAAGAAATGGACTATGAAGAGTCACTTTGGAAAGGGAATGATTTTGGTAATTGGAAACTCAAGGGGAAGGTAAAATAACTAATTTAATATGTTTAAAGAGCCTTGTGAGGAAGAGAAAGGAGAGAGAAAGTTGTATCTTGAAGAAATTTTGAATATATACTTCGTTTTCTTGTAGATTACAACATTTTCTTTGTTTTTGCAACCATTGTAGAGCCTGTACAGCATCACCAAACCATAATATTTATTGTGTTTTTATAGATTAGTGTATTATATATCAAATAAACTTGATTTTATGAAATTTCATTGAGATTTAAGCTTGGTTGAGTCATTTTTCCAAAAACTATTCGGATACCCCATTTTAAGGGTTTGAGAGTCTAAAAAGAGAATAAATAGCCATTCCACCAATGGAAACATTTGTAAATTAGTGGAATGAGTTAGTTTAGGTTTCTTTTAAATTTAATTATGTTTTCAGGTGTAGGGGAAGGCATGTGGCATAAATTTATTGTTGCCCTAGTGGATTTTTCATGATTTTTAAGCATGAATGCATGGCTAGAAGTTAGGGTTCAAAGAAAAAAATTTGGAACAGAGTGGGAAATTTTTTAATAAGAATTTAAATAGCATATTTTATGTGTCTTGGACCTTGGTGAATATTTTGGAGCTTAGAAGTATAGAGATCCAATAAATCCTCATGCAAACTATAGTCACATGTTGGATATGTTAAATAAAATCCAAAAGGGTATCTATAATTCTAATTATTTTGTGGGTTTGAAGACTATTCTAAAATTTATCCTCTATTTCCTCTATTTGGAGTGTTACATGCAAATAGGCCTCTTGGGTTTGAATGATGGAATAATGAAGGAAACAGGGTTCTAAGGGAGTTTGGTTGGTTTAATCCAGTAAATATTATGATGTCTAAAGTGTGTCAGAGCTCCATTGAAATTTTGGTGTCTTGAAACCTCCATTTGGTGTATTTGTAGCCTTTGAAACCATGTTTCATTGAAGTGAATTTGTGACTATTTAGGTGATCTTTCAAAAATTGATGCTTTGTGTCTTTGAAAACCTATTAAGCTCAACATTCTCTACATCAAAGATAAACCTACTAAAGAATGGATATAAATATGAGCATTAGGAGTAGATTATTCTTTTGGTGAAATACACTCATCATCTAAATACAAAATTAGTCTACAATCATTTGATATCATGATAAACTATACGAGCTAGAAGATTTTATAATATATTTGTCACTAATTTCCTACTTTAATGAAAATTAAAATATAATGCATTTTTATTTTCCTGTAGTATATTTTTGTGAGCAATTGAATAAATTTTGAAGGGATTTTTTTTATTTAGTATATGACTCCTTGTAAGGATTCTAAAAGGGGTAGGAGTTGGTTGGTTTCATTTGATCTATGAATTTATCTTTTACACATAATCCTTATTCCAAACCATTATAATAATAAATATATGAAACATGACAACCACTTCAATAGCTTCTTATTGAAACAATTAAATAAATAATAACCAAAAGTGAAGTATCTAGTTTATATATCTAGTTAGCTAGGTTTTAAATAAACTTGGTTATTCCAAAATGGAAGGTTTCTAGGTTGATTTAGTAAGTGCACCAAAAAAACCACCATAGGTAATAGAATGAAACTTGATTATGTTTTTTAATAAATTTTTCAGAAGGATAGTGAAACATAGATTTTTGGGACCCAAAATGCTTCTCTTCAACTTCTAGGGTTTTTTCACCTAAAAGGAGAGAGATTTGGGCCAAAAATGCTAATGATTCACTCAAATAATGTTAGGTGTGATGTTGTCTAATGTAAATAAATTCAACTAAATGAAATTGACTAATTAAAATGAATGAAAACTAATGTAAAAGTGATATTTAAGCTATGTTTCAAAAACATAGTGTTGTATACTAACAATGAAGAAAATGAAAGATGTAGAATAGAAAGAGAAGGGATGAATCTGAGTGCACCTGGGAAATATCTAATGAATCTAGAATATTGTGGATGCTAGATGAAATCATCAAAAATTCACAGTGGGACTGGTTCTCCCAAGGGGGTGAATCAGTCCACTTATTGGTGTAAAACCATCAAAACCTGGTTTATGATTGTCGGGATACGAAATCTAACAAAAACTCAAATTTCCAGTCCTAAGGTGGGATTCATTCACCATTGGTGGTGAATCATTCCTCTCCCAAATTTTTGAAAATTAAGGAGGCAACTCTCTAGCACTAGATTCAGAAAAGTCTGTTTGTCGGGTTGTCGAAGTCAAATCTGTATGAAATGGGTAGAAAACCTTCTCCAAGCTTGAAATTGACTTAAGTTAACTTGAAGCTCCTATTTGACTTGAAATCCAATCTTCAACACATAAAAACTTGTGAAATCTACACACAAAAGGCTACAAAAAACATGCAATAGGGGGAAAATGGTTGAAGGTTAGTAAATAGGGGTTTGTCTTGGTCAAACCACACTTTTCTTAATCAAACCCTTAATAAAATAATGAAATGAAAGAGAGAGATAAGCTAATAACATGTAAGTTCTATCAACTTATCAAACTCTTGATGATGCATGTCTAAATTAATGCCAATGGTTGCTTCAAAGTGCTTGAAGAATGCTTGGAAAGATGTTGTAATATGCTTGAATGATTGAGTGAATAGGTGAATAATTTAACTTGACAAATGGGGGTTGTAGGAGATGTAAAATGCGGTGAGAATCACATATTTATACAATCTTGTGCCTTAGTATCTATTCATACCTCATCACAGGCCAACATCAAGTGATTTTGAATAAAATCCTAAAAGGAAATTTGAAATATTTTGAATTTGGGGCCAAGGGGGACTCATTCACCACCTATGATGAATGGGTCCCACCTAGGACCTAAAAACATGTGTCAGGAAAAATGTTGTGTTTAATTTTATTTGTCAGGATAACATCCAAAAATACACTTAATTAAAGAATATGTGAGCATAAAGGGGCCAAATAAAGCATGAGAAAGGTGTAAATAGTGAAGATGTGCCTAGGAAAGCGTGACATCTTCTTACAAGACTTTACAACACTTCAAAATAGGACTTGATGATGAGTAGAAAGGTGGTTTATAGGTGAATTGTAATGAATAAAGTCTACAAGAATGTATAAATGTCTTACAACACTTCACTATAGCTTCACAAGACATCATTCTTTGAATTTTATTATCTAAACAAGCATGTTCAAGCCATGTTACAACATAAAATTAGGGCAACATAGTTCCAACACCATGAAAAAATACATAAAAGGCCATGAAAATGACAAGGGGCCATTTTTGTATGGCACATTTAGCCCCCACTTTAGTAAGAGGATGAAATTGCTTCAAACTCACACTCAAGTAACCATGAACATTGAGGGGAGGGTTCAAATGCACTTATGTTAGCAAGATGAAATACAAAAATCAAGAGGGATGATCAAGGCCCCAAGATGAAAATCCCATGGAAAACTATACATAAGAAGAAAGGAACACACAAGTGTTGAGAAGAATTAGATGAAGCTTCGATCGTTAATCTCAACAGTTGTGGAAATAGATCTAGGCTGATTGTTTGTGTGTCACACTTTATAAAGGAATTGGCCAACAACAAAAAAAAAATTGAACTTCGACCACATAAAAGTGGTCTTTATGTTTTGAATTTCAAAATGGTGAAAACTAATGAAATGTAAAACTTTTGATGTAGTTCACTCTTGTAATTTTAAAAAAAAATTAAAAAATTGTTAAATCATTAAGTTTTTATCAATTTAAGGAAAAATTTTGGAATGCTGAAAATTTCAAAAAAGAGTGACTTCACGGGCCTTCAAGAAACAAATTGAAAAAAACTTCATTTCTCCCTATTTTTTTTTTCCAAATAGGTAACTTCAATATCTTATGCATGGAAAATAAATCACATTTTGATGTATATTTTTCTCGTAATAATGTTTTAAAGTCAAACATGTTAGAATTTGACATTTTTCACGAACTGTAAACTAATTTCAATTTTTTTAATCATTTTCAAAAACAAAATATGCCCTTTTGAAGTAGACACTCTCCTCTTATTTTCCATATAAAATTTAAAACATTTTAATAAGTTTTACTATCTTCTTTTTAATATCTAATCAACCTCTTTTATTATTTTTAAAGCATAATTGCATTATTTTAAAAATAAAATATATTAAGACTAATCAAAATATTATAAAAATTTATATTTGGACTCTACACTCCGAGCTCTATAAAAGGGTATTTTTATTTTTTGTAGAAAGATAAATCTGACTAGAGAAATACTCTATCAAAGATGAATGTTTCAGAAAATTTTGAAAAATGATGAGTTGGCTACCATGTAGGATGCCAACTAGACATTCTTGTCTGAGAGGGTTTTGGCCAAAACCATCTCGGCTGGAATGGCTTGGTCAAAAATTAATCGACCAAAAACCTATCAGCTGATAAGAAATTAGCCGAAAATGATGAAATAAAAAAAATTTTCTTTCTAATTTCTCAACTTAAGAAAATTGAAAAAAAAAGATATTTCAAAATATTCAGGGAATTATTTTCAATTAAAGAAGGTTTATTTCGACATTTTAGAAAGTTTATAATTTCAAAATATTTAGAAAACTTATTTTGACAAAAGAAAAGGCATTTGGACAATAAGAGAGCTATTTTTTAGATATGTATTGATCTTCAACTTATTTAATTGATTATGTCTTTATGAAAAATGCATTTGAAGTTTGTTTTCACTATTTTTTTTAATTAAAATATTAACATCAAAGAAATATTTGTAAAAATATATTTATAAAGAATGGTATAGAAAGAAGATTATTATATTTTATTTATTTAAAAATTGTTTGAATACAAATGCATTTGTTGTTTCCACTATTTAAATTCTTAGATTTCATTATTATTGATCACCATTTCTATGTTCTTCCATTCTTTTTTTTACATATCCTCCTTAAATACCTATGTTTTATTAAATTTACCTTTGTATTTACTTTTATTTCTAATATATATATACATAAAATTAGCATACTTATGATTAGTAAAATTTATATAAAAAATATCAAAGATATCATTATCAAGAAGTTTATTTTTTATTTATTTATTTAAGAATTTTATAGAATTTTAGACAAATTTATGTATTATTAAATTAAAAATATTTTATGTTTTGCATCTAGTTACAAGCTTTTTAAGATATTTATGCTATATTAACTATACATGTTTCATAGAAAGCTCATTTGTGTACAAATATGTATGCAAGTGAATTCAAATTTGAGTGTAATTTGTGATGGAAAATCCAAAGATTAGATCAAGGAAGTATGATCGAACATGAGTAAGACAAAGAAAGAGAAAAGCAGATGAAGGAACATCTACAGAACAAAAAGCCATGAAAAACTTTGATGATCAAGGTGACATATAGGTACAAGAACAAACAGAACCTAGTAATATAAATTTTTTGGACTATGGTATGGAAAATTTGATGGAGATGGATGAAGATTCTATTTTCAATAATATTTCATCTAAAGATATGTTATCTAAAAGAACATTAAAATTACATTCTA
This sequence comes from Sequoia sempervirens, assembly GCA_007258455.2. Taxonomy (NCBI): domain Eukaryota; kingdom Viridiplantae; phylum Streptophyta; class Pinopsida; order Cupressales; family Cupressaceae; genus Sequoia; species Sequoia sempervirens. The sequence continues at coordinate 5,921 of VDFB02256367.1, read as the reverse complement.
AAAAAATATGGGATGAATTTTTTGAAGAGAAATATCTAATTGGAAGAGCACAATTAGTTGCAAAGTTATTTAGATGAAAATAGATGACCCTTGTTTTGGAGTTGTTAGGGGTTGATAATAGGAAATGTTCATTAGATTTAAAACAAAGAATTGTTGAAAACTTGCAAGAAGCATTGAAATGTATTGAAAAGAAGAGTTTATCTAGTGATTTAAGTGTTGCACGTAGAGCGTTGATGACTATAATTTCTAGTATGAAATTATCACATAGAAGACAAGTTCAAGCAATTTCTGAATTACTAAATGTTTCTAGGAGAACTATTCAAAGGCATATTGAAAAGACAAATGAAATAGATGGAAAATTTGAGAACAAATGGGTAAATATTTGTAGGGTTCCTCAAAAAGATAGAATTTCAAAAGATGTAAAGAAATAGGTAGTTGAATATTGGACCACCCACTCTCATGTTTCTTCCAATAGAAGGGATACTATACAAATAATAGGTGATGATGGTACAAAAATTTCTCATCCAAAACATTTTATAGATACAACACAAAGTAAACGTTTTGAAGCACTTAAATAAGAGTATGTGAAGATTTGTCAAAGGATCTTTGAAACACTACAACCATCATTTGTACATATAATTAAAGTACGTGAAACTTGTTGTCAAAATCATGTTGAATTTGATCTACACCTACAATCATATAGAAAATTTATGGAAAAAATTGCTCAAAATTTAGCCATCCTTGGAAGCAAAACTCAATTTGTGAAGTCTCTTCTATGTGAAAAATAAGAAAATTTGGATGAATTCAATGTTCAGTGTATAAAAAATGTATGTAATGATTGTGGATATTTGAAGAATATTTTACATGTTGACAATAATGAAATGAAAGTTACTTGGAAGAGATTTGAATATGATACATACTTAACGAAGTCAGGAGTTGAGTCCAAAAAAATTGCTCTCAAAGAGAGTGGATTTCCTTACAATGAATTCATGAGTAAATTTCATAATATCATATATGTACATATTGAGCATTGTCGTTGTGCAAGATGGCAAGCTAAACAATTTCATGATTCAAAGAATTGCTTTCCACCAGGTTGTATTCTCTCTATTGTATATTTCTCTGAGAACTATACATTTAGTCCTCAAACTAAAATCCAAAGTCAATATTATCATTCAGAGCATGTTGCAATCTTTGTACAAGTTTGCTATAGGCATGCAGAGTTAGTGGTCGATGGAATGTAAAGTAGTAAAGATGATAGAATTATCATCAAAGAGGTTCACTTTTATATCAGTGATGATACGAATCATGATAGAAGCTATGTATCTCATTGTCTCATTTTTTTTATTGAAGACCTAAGATGACATGGCATAAATCAAGAACAACACTGGATATGGTCTAATGGATGTGCTGGTAAGTACATTGCTTTTTAAATTTTTTTTAAAAATTATATTTACTTTTAACTTTGAGACTTAAATTGTTTAAGGGTATGTGCACGATCATGATGGGCCAAAAGTAGCAATATGATGTATGTGGTGGCGACTTTTTTTACCCAAAATTGATGAAATGAAAAAGAGATTTTAAAGGAGATTCTTAGCTTTCACCAATATAAATTATGTTTTACTTTGAATTTAATAAGTAATTATTATTCATTTTCTATTTAAATTGGACTAAAGTTCTGATTGATAGGTTGATTGGAAAACATTTATAGATTTCAAATAGTGTTATATTTTTGAATCCAAACATGTGTCACACTCTATGCTTCACATACTATAGGATTAAAAAAGAAAAATTTAATTCATGAAGTTTTGACCAAGTTAGTGTGGTTAGACATACGAGCTTATATTTTTAAAATTTTAATAAAAATCATAATTAATTATTTACTTGGAAAAAATTACAAAAAAATATGCATCACATTGAGACATGAGTCCTATACTTATATCTAAAATATTATAAAAAAATATTATTATTTTATTGTGGTTAGTGTGGTCGATAGACACTCTACTTTATTTTTCCCTAAAATTTAAGTACTACTGCATTGAAATTTGAAATTTTCACTAAATAGTTTTTTTTTTTTAAACAAACCTAGTAGTTTAGAAACTACATTCAATTTTACAGATTCTATTCTTACATATTTTTGAAATAATATACATAACTTATTCATATTTTTACATCAAGTTGCCTAACTCTATTTTGTTTTGAATTTTTTGCCAGTTAAGGGCCTATTTTTTCCATGATGATTTTGTACATACCCTTAATTGCTTATATATATATAATTACATTTTTTAATCCAATTTGGTTTGAGTGTTTAATTATTGGTAACTTCTCAAGACAATTTAAGTGTGCAAAAGCTTTTGTAAGTGAACATGCTAGATGCAACACCAAATTTTTATGAGAGCGGACATGGAAAAGGAGAGCATGATGGAGCAGGAGCATGTATGAAGCATGCACTTTGTTAACATGAACCTGCTATTATGTAACTTTAACCATATATAAATATATGTCCAATTTAGCTTGATATTTTTTAAAATCTATTAGATATATATATTTAAAAACTAAATTAAATTCTTTTAAGTTCCTTGAAAGTAATAGGTCAAAAATTGTTCCAACTTGTGTACTTGTAGGTAATGCCATACAAAATGCAAATGAAATTTTTGAATGGTGCAAATTTCATTTTTTTGCTCATGACTCAACATGCAACACACATTATTTTTGGGAAGTTACAAGTACATCTAGTCAAAATTTGTTAAAAAATTGAATTTCAAAGTTCAAGTACATACATGATTTTAAATTGAATTTAAACAGATATTGATTGATCAAATCCTTATAATTTTCAATTAATTCATGGTATTAGAAATCTACATCAAATCATGACAATGGGGAGCAGTAGGCCTTATGCAATTATTGTGAGAGAAAAACCATGTTTTGTGTTGATCACATTGAGGACAATGCAAATATTGATCAATGTGGGAATATTAGAGATGGGTATGTTTCACAATGGGAAATGAAACAATTAATATCAATTCCTTCTTTTACTAAAGATGAAAATGTCAATGTCTGCAATCCACTATATTTAGCTGATTATGAACGTGTATCTGATTTACTTGTTACAGGTATGGAAATTGATTATTTTAGTTAAAATCATGATATATATATATATATATATATATATATTCTATGTTTAAGTAAGTTTCAAATATAAAATATAAATTTATAACTTAAATGTATAATTTAATTTATGTATATATGTGATGTGTGTATAGGAGATATTTTTGTTGTAGTTGTAGATCCTGAAAATGCGGAAGGTGTAGATTACTATCTACTAAGATGTACGCAACCAAAAAGAAAATTGGTGGAATCAATGACAGATGGTGATGAACAAGAGTATCCCATTGGATTAGTCATTATTCAAGGCACATATTATCAACAAATAGTGATAGATAAAAATGGTATTATATTTGTTGATTATAGGCTAGGACAAAAGATTCTACATTACAATCACTTAGTTTTGGAAACAAAAGTAAATTTAGAAAATTTACCTAAAAGAGGATATTCCATAAAAAAGTGGAGGTTTCCTATTGAATATCATGAAATGATTTTAGAGATAATTAAAGATAGAGAGGATCCAAATTCTATGTACCAGGAGCTTTAAGTTGTTTTTGGATATATGTACACATGTATGACTGTATCTAGATAATATATATTTGTATTGATTGGACATGTGAAATGATTTAGAATGGTTTTTTTTTTTTTTCTAATGTGACATGTATGTTATTTCATAAATATGCTTGATACAAAACCTAGTGACTTTAAAAATGTTTTCATTTACATTTTTCCTATATTTCTTTAAATCATCTAGATTTCCAATTGCATTTTTACGTGTTGGACATGGAATTATCTTAAGTTCACTCAAGAATCTTTGAATTCATTTGTTGAATTATCTTAGATCATACATATATGTTTACATGTAAACAATTTACTTGAAACCTAACTTGACTTAGAAATTAAAAATTTAATGTATTTTCCCTTAGAAATTCCTTTAAATCATCTCTAGATTCCTTGACTGTATTATTATGTTTGACATGGAATTTTTAAACTTTCAATTTCAAATCTTTGAATTTAAATATTTGTTCAACTTCACTTATATACATGAGCTAGATTGAATATATATACATGCAATTTATACAAAACCTAGTTTATGTTCCAATTATGCATTTAAATTTAAATGTTCCATGGAATTCTTAAGTTCATGAATCTTTCATTTCATTTGAACATTCAACTCCACAAACTTATATTATCTAGTATAATTTTTGTTTGAGTGGTGAAGAATCTAGACATAAATGTTGTCTCTAGGTATTTGTAGGATCATCATGGAAAAAATAAGCCCTTAAGTGGCAAAAAAATAAGAAAAATCAGAGTTAGGCAACTTGACATAAAAATTTGAATAAGTTATCTATATTATTTCAAAAATATGTAAGAATATAATTTATAGAAAATTGAATGTATTTTATACACTACTAGGTTTATTTAAAAAAAAAGTCTAGTTGGTGAAAATTTGAAATTCCAATGTAGTAGTACTTAAATTTCAGGGAAAAAATAAGAAGTAGGTGTCTATCTGACCACCCTAACCACAATAAAATGATAATATTTTTTTATAATATTTTAGATATAAGTAGATGACTCATGTCCCGATGTGATGCATATTTTTTTGTAATTTGTTTCTAAGTAAATAATTAATTATGATTTTTTTATTACAACTTCTAAAAAATATAAAAAAATTGTATGTCTAACCACCTTAACTTGGTCGAAACTTCATGAAATTCAATTTTTCCTTTTTTAATCCTATAGTATGTGAAGGATAGAATGTGACACATGTTTTGGATTCAAAAAATGTTATACTGTTTGAAAGCTAAAGATGTTTTTCAACTAGTGTATCAATCAAGACTTTAGTCGTAATTTCAATAGAAAATGAATAATAATTACTTATTAAATTCAAAGTAAAGAATAATTTATATTGGTGGATAGATGAGAATCTCCTTTAAAAACCCTTTTCGTTTCATCAATTTTGGGTAAAAAAAAGTTGTCAGCCACATACCCATCATATTGCCACTTTTTGGCCCATCATGATCCTACACATACCCCTCTAGTTTTCTTTATTTTTTATACAATACTAATGCATGACATTCAATAAGTTTAAATCATCATCTGGATTTTCATGTATCCTAATCATCACATCCTAATTTTATTATTTTCATTAGGTAAGTATCCCCCATCCTAATCATGACATTAAGATCACTTTATCAATTAATAACCCATTTAACCATAATTATCCTAGAATCATTTAAAAATTATCCATCTAGATCAGTCTTAACCATACGTCCATTATCCATCCTTAATAAAAAATCATCACTTAAACATCAAAATTTGGTTACTTTGTCTCAATCTAGTCCATACATCATATTTTCCTTTCATAATCACCCAAAGCTTTCAAAATCTAGGGACTGTATCCTTAATCTAGACTATCATCCATTTCAAATCCAATCTCCTAATAAAAAATCACTCGACCTTATAATTTGATTCCATCTTTAATCCAAATTTTCTTAAGAACATTAGCTCCTATCTTTTAATTATAGTTATCAAATCCATTTTTTAAATGTTAGATTGCATCTAGGTTCTCTTGGATTGGTCTTTCTTGTTCACCTCAAGGTGCATTGGAATATATGAACATTTTAGTGAATCATATTGATGGTGTTTTGGGAACTTGAGATAGATACATTTTGCAATCAATTTAACCTTTTTTCCCATGTATAGCTTGAGACCATGTATACATGTAATGGTCCATCTTTCAAGTACAATAAAATATATATGGATTGATCAATTTTTAATTTATATAGAATTGTCATCCAAGAAGATCTAGATACTTA
>VDFB02256366.1:44228-58496 GCA_007258455.2 Sequoia sempervirens | reverse complement strand
TGGATAGAGGGTCATTGTTGCTTTTTGGAGAGTTTGATTGTTCGTGTTTTCAGTGGACAATGCTTGGATCACAGCGAGCGTTTGCATTCCAGGAGTTCACAGCTTCTGACGGCACGAGATTATCCTGAGTTTTGAGCATATTACGGGATTTTAAGTGATTAAGTAAATTTATTAACTTAAACGCCTTTTTAATTAAAGTCACATTGACTTTAATTATATTTTATATCACTTAAATGTCAAAAAGGAGACTTTAATATTTTAATATCTTAAAATATTGAAAAGTGCGCTCAAACTATTGAAAAGGATTATATTAAAATATTAAAATATTTTAATGATGAGAAAGGCCGTACATTTCTTGAAATGCGTGCCATTTGGTATAAAGGCATTTCTTGGCAATAGAAACTCACTTCTTGACTATTTCGATTTGCCTTGTGCATTTTTCCTTCTGAGCAATATCCTGTGACCAGGGTTTGATCATTGTGTCCATTGGAGAACGGAAACTCTTCAGTGTTGAGTACTCTTGAGGTTGTGAAAGATCAGCTGAATCAGTACAGTTGAGGGCTTCACACAGAAGTTCTACAGTTGCAGACAGAGGATTTATTTATGCAGTTGTTTGTTCTTCAGTATAATAATTGAGGGTTTCTTGGTGGCGTCCTTCTACAGCTTCTGGGATTCTTCTTCAGAGATTCTTTTCCTTGCTTTCATGGCCGTACGGCCTGTCTTGGGATTTGTGCCTTGAGAAAGGCGTGTGAAGGAATTAATGAAAACGCCTTCTTTTTGAGAGGGCTTTGACATCTATCATTGGCGGCTTGTCTTTTCAAAGCTTTGTGACCAGTTTCTGATCAGGAGAAACCTTTCCTGGAGTCATGGCGTGCATTTAGGCTTGTTTTCACCTTTTCCAGCTGTAGATCTGGCCAGTTTCTTATTTAAATAATCTGGAGCCTGATTGGTATGTTTATCATTCTTAGTCTATCTGTTGATGTTAAATAATACATTCTGCACTTTCAATTTGAAGAAATAAGTTTAAATTTGTCTTTTATGAGCAAACATATGCTGCGCCCCTTCTCTTCTGTCTACTAAGATTTCTCTAAAAAACTCTAAAAACACTTTAAAAGACTTAAGAAAAGAGGGTTTGAACTGAGAGCCAGCAGGGCTCATCACAGTGGTATCAGAGCTCACATCCTGCCAGCTTGTGGGGTTTGAGAATTTATGAAGTCAAACAGAGAGGGTTTTGGTAAGTCCTATTTCAGAGGTGGCCCTAGAAATCAAAGAGGCGACCATAATCCTTTTCCACCATTTCCGTTTGCAGATCAGGAGGAGGAATTAGATTGGGACAATATGGCGAACAGGGCTGGAGAAAGTTCTCATCGAAATAATTGGGAGGATGAGGACAGAGAAGCCAAAGACGTGCTTAGAGGCATGGTTGCAGGACAAGAGCAGGTTGCAACTATTCTTCAACAACTCAGCACGAATGTTCAAAATTTGTCAATGAACAGAGCTCGTAGTTTGGATTCAGATCGAGATGGCAGTATCCATAGAGAGCCACAAAGAATTATAGATCCAGTACGCACTTATGAAAGAGCTACATATCCCACGTTCACCAGAGATGATGCTGAAGAAGTGGACGAAGCTGAACAAGGTGGTGAGATTAATTTTGCAGATAATATTATGGCTATGCATGATGAGTGGGATAATTTGCCACCAAGGGTTAAGGAGCACCTTAACTTTGACAGGTTTATGAGCCAGAAGAGAGAGCACACCAGGAACAGGAATGACAGGCGTCCTAGACACAAACAAAGTGATCTTAAACAGGCAACCAGCAAACTAACTTTAGTACACTTTGATGGCAGTGGCAGAGTTACAGCACGTGCCTGGGTTAGTAAACTGGATACTTTCCTGACACTACGCCCCATGCCTGAGGTGGATGCCATTCGCTTTGCAGCACTTCATCTAGATGGCGTAGCACATGACTGGTGGATTCATGGTATGACTACCCTTCATCATGACAGGATTACCTCGTATCAGGAGTTTACTGATAGACTGGTAGAGAGATTTGACAGAAGGGATCCTGAGCTTTTCTTCAGAGATTTAGCACAGCTGAAATAGTTAGGTAGCTTGGAATCGTACATTGGTGAATTCCAAAGACTATCTGTTATGGTGACAGGGATCTCAGAGAGAAGGCTGGTCATATTATTCATTGAAGGTCTTTTCGAGCCCATGAAAGGTTGGATAAAAGCATTTGATCCACCTACCTTACAGGAGGCAATGAGGAAAGCTCGCAGCATGGAGCTATCTACACCTCGTAAGCCGTTTAGCTCGAGCTCGAAGCCTACAACATCATACACGGAAAATAAATCAGATCCAAAGAAGGCTGATAATACAGATCAGAAAAAGAAATTTGCAGCCCCTTTAGATCGAGAAACCATGAATGATTTGAGAAGGAGAAAACTCTGTTTTTATTGCAAAGGTCCGTATGATTTTAATCACGATTGCCCCCTCAAACCAAAAGGGCAAAACAAGCATATGGAGTGGTTTTATGAGGAAGAACCATTGACTGATTTTTCTGATCAGCGAGCTCCAATCTATGATACAGATGGAGAAGAATCAGAAAATGAAGCAGAAATTGCAGAGGAAACAGAACTTAAGGAGGCTCATATGTCCAGCATGCAGAAAGAGGGTTCTTTCAGACTTCGTGGGATCCTAGCTGGTCAAAGGGTCATATCTCTCCTTGATACAGGTGCAACCCATAATTTCATCGATTCACGGTTGGTAGAGAAACGGGGTATTCAAACTCAGTAGTTTGAAGGTATACGTGTGAGGGTTGCAGATGGGAACACTCTCGATTGTGAGAGGATGATACCTGACTTGCCTTTGAAACTTAATAATTTCGAGTTCAAGGCAGATTTTTATGTGGTAAACATGGGTGGAACTGATGTAGTTCTTGGCATGAAGTGGCTTCATGCCATAGGAGAGTTCACGCTTAATTTGCGTGACATGGAGATGAAGTTCACCATTGATGGCACAAATCATATTCTAAAAGCCATCAGGGACAGCAACCTTAGGGAGATTTCACTTCGGAGAATGGAGCGTTTGATTCGTAATGATATGGTAGAGTGGGCTGTTGAATGCAAGCTGATGCCTTCACAGTTGGATCAGCAAGCTTCTCCATACCATCCAGATGTGCAGGAACTTCGAATCAAACATGCGAAGGTATTCAGTGCTATTCCACCAAGCAGGCCTTCTGATAGAGGTATTGAGCATATTATAGAGCTGGAGGAGGGCACGAAACCGATTATGATTACTCCTTACCGGCACCCCAAGCGTCTGAAAGATGAAATTGAGAAAACTATTCAAGAGTTGTTAGCTATGGGGCACATCAGGCCGAGTAAGTCACCCTTTGCTTCATCAGTTGTTTTGGTGAAGAAAAAGGATGGTACACTTAGAATGTGTATCGATTACAGAATGCTCAACAGGAAAACCATTAAGAATAGGTATCCTATTCCTCGGATAGATGAATTGATAGACGAGCTTCATGGAGCTTGTTACTTCTCAAAGATTGATTTGAGAACAGGTTATCATCAGATCAGAGTCCGAGAAGAGGACATAGAGAAAACAGCGTTCAGATGTCACTGTGGACACTTTGATTTTTTGGTTATGCCATTTGGGTTAACCAATGCTCCAGCCACGTTTCAGTCGACAATGAACAGGGTTTTCCATCCTCACTTGAGGAAATTTGTTTTAGTATTCTTCGACGACATCCTGGTATATAGTAAATCATGGGAGGAACATATGGTTCACTTGGATGAGGTTCTGAGAATACTTGACAGGGAGTCCTTGTATGCCAAGGAGTCCAAGTGTGCTTTGGGCATGGCAGAGCTTTTATATCTGGGACACATCATCAGCGGTGCAGGAGTCAGCATGGACCCAGAGAAGGTTCGAGCCATCATTGATTGGCCTACACCTGAGACTTTGACACAGCTCAGGGGATTTGTAGGATTGTGTGCTTTCTATCGCCGGTTTGTTAGTGGGTTCTCGCGGCATGCTGCGCCACTAACCGATTTGACTAAGAAAGGTGCTTTTGAGTGGACACCACTAGCACAAGCGTGCTTTGAGAAGTTCAAACTTCTCATGACTTCGTGTCCTGTTTTGGCTTTACCGGACTTCACTAAACCCTTTGAGTTACATTGCGATGCCAGTGGTGAGGGTATTGGTGCAGTTATTATGCAGGATCGTCACCCTATAGCTTTTGAGAGCAGAAAGCTAAGAGGGCCTGAACGGAGTTTTAGTATCTATGATAAGGAAATGTTGGCTATCATGCATGCGATGGCCAAATTCAGGCAATACTTGATTGGTAGTAAGTTCACTGTGAAAACTGATCATAATAGTCTGAAGCATTTTCTTGGACAGCGAGATCTTAATGAGAGACAACAAAAATGGGTCAGCAAGCTTCAGTCTTACGATTTTGACATCTCTTATGTCAAGGGCACTCAGAATGTGGTTGCTGATGCTTTATCTCGCCGTCCTCACTTGGGTTCTATTACATTGGTTTCAGAAGACTGGAGACACCTGATTGTAGCAGAGTATGCTAAGGACCCATGGGCCTCTAGCATAGTAGATGGATCAGTGTTGGATGACAGGTATTCACTTGTAGATGACCTTATCATCTACAAAGGGAGGATTTTATTGGTCCCAGGTTTTGAGATGAGGGACAGGGTTTTGAGGTCATTGCATGATTCACCCATGGCAGGACATCCCGGGTACTATAAGACCTATCGGCAGGTACGGGAGAGATTCTCTTGGAAGGGTCTCAAGTCCTATGTTCTCCAGTATGTCAGGGAATGTCTTGTTTGTCAGCAGAACAAGCAAGAGCACACATACCCTGCAGGTCTTCTACAGCCGCTTCCTATTCCTGAGAGGAAGTGGGATTGTTTATCCATGGATTTCATCACGGGCTTGCCAAAAGCTCAAGGGAAGGACAGTATTTTCGTGGTGGTAGATCGATTGACGAAATATGCACACTTTTTTTCAATCACTACTACACACACGGCTACTCAGATTGCTGATTTGTTCTTCCGAGAGGTATTCAGGCTGCACGGTTTACCTCGCAGTATAGTTAGCGACAGGGACAGCAGATTTATGAGTAACTTCTGGCAGGAGTTATTCAAGCTTTGTGGGACAGAGCTCACCCCTAGTACCAATTACCACCCCCAGACAGATGGGCAGACAGAGATCGTCAACAAATGGGTGGAAGGGTACTTGCGTAACTATAGTTTAGGGCAGCAGAAGGCATGGGTGAGGTGGTTATACTTATGTGAGTACTGTTACAACACCACCCATCACATGAGCATCCAGATGACACCATATCGAGCGTTATATGGATATGACGCTCCGAGCTTCCTTGATTTATTGCTGAGTGACAGTAGAGTTCCCAGTGCTGGTGATTTGTTACAGGAGAACCAGGATATTATGAGAGCACTTAGGGAAAATATACAGAAAGCCCAAATCAGCAAAAACAATATGCTGATCAGAGACGAGTAGAGCGGTCTTTCGAGATCGATGATTTGGTGTACCTGATGCTTCAGCCGTATAGGCAATCTACCCTTCGCAAGAAGGGCTCCGAGAAACTTAAGCCGCGATATTATGGACCTTTCAGAGTTGTCGACGCAGGGTCGTATTTATGAGTCGATCTTCCTGGGTGGACAGAGAGTTCACAACGCGGTTCCATGTCACCAAAAGGCTGCTGGGACAACATCGTGATTCCTTCTATTGATTTTAAGTATGGGCTAACTCGGACAGTGTGATGAGGGAATAGTTTTTGATACTCCCGAGGCCATTCCTGGACCCAGAGAGCCGATCTTAGGAGGCTGTCAACATGAACAATTTCTGGTTAAGTGTGGAGGAGAGGATGCACGTGGGGAGTGACGTTGTTCTTCTAAAGATCCAGCCTTTGAGTTTGCTTGTGGACAAGCACCCGAGGGCTGACCGGTGATGTCCCCGCTAGACAGCTCTCAGAACGCTGTGTTAGCCCTTTATTGGACCTCTTTGTGGGCTAGCCAGCTTGGATAGAGGGTTAGTGTTGCTTTTGGAAGAGTTTGATTGTTCAGGTTTTCAAGGGACAATGCTTGGATCACAATGAAGGCCATCTCCAGAGTTCACAACACTCAAGAATTAGACTATCCCCAGTTTTGAGCATATTGACGATTTTAAGTGATTAAGTTAATTTATTAACTTAGCCTTTTAATTAGAGTCACATTGACTTAATTATATTTTATATCACTTAAATGTCAAAAAGGAGACTTTAATATTTTAATATCTTAAAATATTGAAAAGTGCGCTCAAACTATTGAAAAGGATTATATTAAAATATTAAAATATTTTAATGATGAGAAAGGCTGTACATTTCTTGAAATGCGTGCCATTTGGTATAAAGGCATTTCCTGGCAATAGAAACTCACATCTTGACTATTTCGATTTGCCTTGTGCATTTTTCCTTCTGAGCAATATCCTGTGACCAGGGTTTGATCATTGTGTCCATTGGAGAACGGAAAACTCTTCAGTGTTGAGTACTCTTGAGGCTGTGAAAGATCAGCTGAATCAGTACAGTTGAGGGCTTCACACAGAAGTTCTACAGTTGCAGACAGAGGATTTATTTATGCAGTTGTTTGTTCTTCAGTATAATAATTGAGGGTTTCTTGGTGGCGTCCTTCTAGAGCTTCTGGGATTCTTCTTCAGAGATTCTTTTCCTTGCTTTCATGGCCGTACGGCTTGTCTTGGGATTTGTGCCTTGAGAAAGGCGTGTGAAGGAATTAATGAAAACGCCTTCTTTTTGAGAGGGTTTTGACATCTATCATTGGCGGCTTGTCTTTTCAAAGCTTTGTGACCAGTTTCTGATCAGGAGAAACCTTTCCTGGAGTCAAGGCGTGCATTCAGGCTTGTTTTCACCTTTTCCAGCTGTAGATCTGGCCAATTTCTTATTTAAATAATCTGGAGCCCTTTTGGTATGTTTATCATTCTTAATCTATCTGTTGGTGATAAATAATACATTCTGTACTTTCATTTTGAAGAAATAAGTTTAAATTTGTCTTTTATGAGCAAAAATATGCTGCGCCCCTTCTCTTCTGTCTACTAAGATTTCTCTAAAAAACTCTAAAAAAACACTTTTAAAGACTTAAGAAAAGAGGGTTTTGAACTAGGAGCCAGCAGGGCTCATCACACTTATTTTCCTTTGCAAGTATTTTTGTCAAAGCACAACGAGGGAGCTTCCCCTCCTAATTTGAAGAGCACTCATTGCGTAGTGTACATAGGCTGTTCATAACAACTTTTACTCCAGAGGTGTTAGTTGTTACGCCAACAGGACTAAAGTTGATTGAATGCATTGAATACACAGAATTGTAACCCTGTTCTAAATATGTTGGACTCATATCAGTTGGAAGATTTCATCCCTTGATCCTGGTACTAATTTGCTGATCCCAGATGTCTTGTCTCCCTCTCTCATGTGCAATCTTCTTGTATGGGGTTTGAATTGACTGAATATCTATGCTCCTGTTGTTAATTGTGCAAGCTGGAGCTAATTTGTTATATATAAAGGAATGTTGTTTTTGTTTGGGGTTGGATGGTGGCTGGTCTTTTGGCCATTGTCTTGTAGAGGATTGCTTAAGGGGGTTCAAGGGCACCAATATATGTTAGTTTGGGATACAGTTAGGAGGTCAATTGTCTCGTGTAAGCTATGGGAAAGTGCAGTCATGCAGGGAGTGTTTTACTGATGGATGTCTCCATGGTCAACTGAGTCATTTCAGGGGGCTTCATGAGTGTGCCACGAAGTCTCTTAGGCCTCATTTGTAGGTGTGTTTATCTTAGGAGTTGATCAGTGGTACAGCACTGTAATTTTTGTAAGTCTTTTACAATCCCCTTCTCTTAATACAATGTGGAATGATTTTGGTTAGCAATGGATTGTGATGTATGTTCTGATGCAAAATCCCTTGTTTCTTTAATGTGTATGCCTATATGTGTTTAGTTTATTGGTTAGTTTATTGAAAATATCTATCTCTTGCTGTATGTTTCAGACTCTGTTGCCCAATAGATAGGCACCAGCCAAGAGTGGTTCAAGGCTCCTCATTCAAATCAAAATCAAATATCTTGCATCTTACCTTATCTTCTTCCCAATTAGTGTAGGAATAGTTTAGGTCCTGCCTTCTCTGATGACCCAGCTTTACAACTGTAGCAAATTTTAGTGAGCATGTTGTTGATTATACATTTCAGAGAGCTATGAAAGAATGAATACTTTTTAGATTATGCATGTGTAATTTAAGTTTAAAGGAATTTCTATCAAGTGATACAGCTTACGATTTTTACAAATTGCATGCATAAGTCTTCTTGTTATCTGCTTGATTGTGCTTACATTGTAAACCAGCATTGAGGCTTAGTGACTGTCTTTGGAGCTTCCTGGTGCAATAGGGTATAGTTTTTTTCCAAAGATCAATTGATAGTTTGATATTTTTCTTTAATTTCCTGTAAAATAAACTCAGGGAACATGCCCGCCCCACCCCCCTTAGCTTAGCAAAGCCTAGAGAAAGAGAGATTTGCCCTCTCTCATGAACTGGTCCAAAGTTGTCCTTGCTTGATCCTGAGTTGCAAGTCTGATCGCTTAAGTTGACTTTACTTGGTGCTTAGGTTTGGCTTGTCTTTAGGGTTTTCAAAGCATGCAACTTTGAGAGCCAACAAACATGAGGGTTATGGTCAAGAAGTTGGATACTTGTATGAATGTTGCAGATGCACTAACAAAGTCCAAGAAGTTCAGATGGTGTGCAATGCTTATGGGTATCAGCTCCTAGCATTCAATTCACCTCATTAAAACCCCTTATGATTCTTACAAAATATACAAGTGGAAGATTGTTAGGAACTTAGGACTAGGGGACTAAGTATTGTACAACTTGCAAGTCCTAGGTCCAAATGAATTATTTATTATTAATAAAATATTATAAATAATGTGCTCACATGGAAAAGGGCATCCCACTTGCATGGGATCTTGAGACTCAATTGTTGGCACTCTTTGCATTGTGTCATCAGTCATCTAACAGTCGTAAGAAATCATTGAATAAGGAGTAACATATCAAATATGATTAGCATCTTTGTCTGGCTATTATTAGCAGTGTAAGAGTAATTATTGAACCTAAATCAAGTTCTTGGGAGTTACTTGGACCCTCTTGATCTTGGGGTCAACCAGTCAATAAAGTAGTTGCATTCCAATCTTGAAGGAGTTGCTCTTAAAAAGAGGTGCATGGAATGGACTTGAACCAATTGGCCCAAGTATTGGCTTATAGTTTTGAGCCCCGTGGTTTTGGTAAATCATTTATGTTTTCCTGGGTCTTCTTGGCTTATATATTTAGGGCTTGAGGTGGAGATTGTATGGTCAATTTTATGCAGGTTTATGCTGCTGAATTTTCTCTAGATTCAGAGTGTAGATCTCCTGTGAAGCACTGCAATTCATGAGTGTATTGTAACTAGTTTTGAATAACTAATACATTTGGGTGTGCTTTGGAGGCTGGGTTTCTCTTGCAAGGATTTTCCTAAGGTGTATTTTCTGTTCTATGTCTATTTCTCTTATCATTCTTCTGCCTTATGTCCATGCGTTATTACTCTACTAAAATTATTGTAGATCTAGTTAACTTGCATTGTCCTCCTTGTTACATTAAAAGAATTTGGCGTACCTTTCCTTTCAGCTATGAACATTTCACTCGAAGACTGGAAAAATAGAGTGTGTCAAAAAAAGTGGTAATTGATGCAAGGAAGGTGCAAATGTTAATTTGCAACCACCACACCTCGTTGGCATTGTTTGGACCTTTGCAAGGAAGGATTTCCTAAAACTAGTTGAGGCCCCATTTACTTTCTACTTTATTTTACTAGAGAAGATATATGAGTTGCAAGAGCCCTTGCAACTCATGATTATGACATAGGAATGGAATAGGTGGAAGGAGTCAAACAAAGTAGGGGAGAAGGAGGAAGACTATGGTTAGTTATAGTTTTTGGTCAAATGTGAGATAAATCACATCTTTTGTACCCCTTGTTTTCACTGTCATTGGATTTGAATATTCTAACAGTTATAGTCTTGGGGAAATCTACAAGTGCACTGATAACATGCTTAGCTAGATGAAGGCCACCATTTGTGAGAGAGACCCTACACTAGAGTTCTGCAATGAACATATTCATCCCATCATCCAAAAAGGTGGAAAAAGTTGAACACCCCTGTACACGACTACATATGCTTTGAATCCAAAGTGGTATGTAGCTAGACCTAGCAAATTTCTTTCCATTGATGACAACAAGGTGAGTAATGGCCTCATAAAGGCCTTTAAGAAATCATATCGTTCAGAGGAAGCTTCATTGGTCAAAGTTGAGTGGTTAGAGCTTATTGAACTAGATGGCTACAAGAATTTGATAAGGATTGACAAGCACACTTCAGCATAAGAGATATTGGTTGGTGGTAAATCTATGGATCTCTATAATTATTGCACATGCTTTTTATTCACCTTCCCTTATAGGTTTCTAGTTCCCCTACTGCTGAAAGGAGGTGGTCCACACATAGCTTTATCCATTCTAAAACGGAAAGGCTTACCTCTACGAGAGTGGAAAAGCTTGTTGTTGCACATAGTGGCTTGCATTTCCTTGACCGCAAGACACCTTAGTACAAGCAAAGCCCCGTGACAAAGTCAAATGTATATCCTAAGGACCCACAACCAAAGTTAAAAGATTCAAGCTCACCTCAAACTCAGCAAGCTGATTTTTTACTCGAACTTGAACTCAGCCCCTAGTCTCCGCGCAAATCGACAAATTGAAAAACCCAAGAAATTCAAATATTTTTTAAGGATTTAAAACTTGTTTCATGCACCCTTTAATAAATAAACCTTAAAGACACAATAACCTCATCAAATAGAATACTTTAATCACATATACAAGTAAACATCGATCAAATAAGTATAAACACAAATTTCAGCTGAAGGAAATAACACATTCAGATATATAAATATTGTCAAATGTATACAAAACTCATGGAATATGAAATCCATGGCATCAAAACAAATATCAAAACTAAAAATATAAGTCTATGGCTTAGAGGAGCTTGCATTACACATCCCAACATCATGACAAGTCATGATGTTGGTGTCTAAGATAGGTCCTAGATGATGATGTAGCCATGATATTTGCTCATGTCTCAATGATTGATGTGTATATTCAAGTGAGGAATTTATTATTAAAGATTTCTTGAAGCCTCCAAGACTGCATGTCTTGTTGTCAAAGCTCATTAACAAAGATAAATGATTATGTTCTAGTTTGATCTTAGCTAGGATACTAATAGATGGGATTGTTCTATGAGTTGTCTGTGTAGGGCATGATTGATACATTTTTGCATTATGAAAATGGCATTTCTTGCCAACTATGACACAACCTATATTCAACAATACAATGATTGTAGCTTGCCAACTTTTCCTATGGCTGCCCTTGTATACTAAACAAGTTGTCCAATGTATGAAGCAAAATAATTCTTGATTGCGGCTTTGACTATGAAGATGCAGAGATTTGCAACAAGGGATATGTATTTTGTAGGTTTTATGATCACGATTCATCATTGACCTATTACTTGCTTAGAATTATATTTTGATGGGGGTTTTGGGGGCAACACCCCAACGAAGTCAAAGGGCAACACTCCTCGGGTCAAGGGGTAGCGCCCCCAACGGGGTTCGAGAGCAATGCCCTTGGAGTGTTCCTTGTCATGATACAGGGCAAGGTCAAATGAAGACCTTCAAAACCAAATAGACCTTCATGGCACACAACATTTTCATATATTTTTGTAAATCCTAAACGAGCATGTCATAATATTGAAAGGTCATAAGTTTTCTTTTTTAAATAAATTAAAATGACTAAGTCATTGGGTCGAGACTCACCTAGACTTAGAGAGTCTGGTGAGAACTCGGCTGCCGAGTGTCCCAGCTTCATCGAGGGTGGCTTGCCTGGGACTCACCAAGTCTAGGCGAGTCTCAGCGAGTCTTGTAACACTACCCTCAACAAGTTGATGAGGAGCATGAGGTGCAAATGGGATCGGATGGGCTCACATTGCAAGAGGGGGATACAGTTCATTCCAATAGTTCTAATGATGAGGAGTTTCCAAGACATCTAATTGATACTCTGATTTTTGTGCTTGTTACTCAATCAAAAAGTAGCTATGAATATGTCCTTTTGGCATTACCATTTTATCATTTTGATGTTTGTCACTTGTAGACTATACTTGGGGTTTCCAGCTTGTTTGTACATTGAACTTTGAAACTTTATAATGCTAGCAGCTACCATGATATTAATATAAACCATTTTTTATTTATCATATTTATGATATTCAATTGACTAACACCTATGATTTGACAATTGACATTGTTATCAATTATGAGTTGTATAATGTGTTCTCAATTCTGTATTTATTATTTAATTTTGTAGATTGTGTGTAAGCAATGATTATTTTAAATATATATTTATATACATATAGTCGTCCTCTCATCATCTTCAAAATTTAGGAAAAATTCTGTGGTCCCAAAACCTGTGTCTGGAATTTCAGTGAAACATTGCTCAAACATTTACATTTTAAGTTAGAGAGAGAATTATATTTCTGGGGCTTGTCTTACGTTGGATAATGCCTATAGTTTTTAGGAGCATCAACACTAAACACATTTCTATTATGTCATGTTCCTGAATTTCTTAGGCATAGAATTAATTATTCTTAATTAAAATAAATATTCACATTGCTCACTAGTTGGTTTTAGACTCGTGTAATCTGTTGCATGAGTTTAGGATCAATTGTGTCATGCAAGTACTCAAGTGTCAAGAGAGCATCTACTTCGCCACAAAAAATCATACACAAGCATCATACTTTGTGCTTTATTTCAGTTTTGAGTAATTAAAGAACATAGTTTACACACTGGAAAGCCCTCCTCATAATTGGGAGGGTCAATTATCAACTCATTAACTTGCCCCCACATCAAGGAAGCCTACCATGCAATTCCAAGAACTCAGATCAGAGGTTTAAAACTCACGTTTAGTGTAACCTGGTGAAACTAATCAGAGGTTCCAACTTGTGACAGAGATATTCTAGAGTGCAGTTGGATGGGTGATTCCTCTCCATAGCCTCAAAGGTTTCTTGGTATTAAGTGACAACCTTCACTACCTCGGACCTAATTCTTGCACAAGTTCATTTCATACATTTTCATTCAGCATTGCATGACATTTTCTTTCCATTTGTGTTTGTCAAGTAAATCACACACAATCACTTGTGGGTCATGAGTCATGACTACCTTCTTCATCTTACACTCACATGCCACAGCAATTAACAGGTAGGAGTTCCATCAGAACTCTGTGAACTTCTCGAGAATACCATTCCCAAGCCAAAAGGAGCCCTTAGTGTGTACACACAAACAGTTTGTATTTTATGCACGTATCATGATAAACTAGTATAATCATAATTTCTCAATTGTCTATTGAAAAATGGAGTAAATAACAAAAAATAGCTCGGTGGTCTTGTTGTGACCTTTTCACACATCGCCCCATTGCAAATGGGGACCCTTCGTTTTTTTTGCTTTTTGGTTTTGCCTTGGCGTCGCAACTACTAATCACCAGTCTTTTTGCAATGAGGAGTTTGAGTTTTGAACGGTCACCCAAGTCAGTTGGAGAAATTGAGCCTAGATCACTGTGCAAGCGTCATCACCATGCTTAGAAGACCCGAGAGACGAAGATCGACTGTCGTTTCGGTCGATTCTGACATCTCCTACCTTTTAGGGTTTTTCACTCCGAACCCCCTATTTTTTAGGACCCACTTTTTTGGCACTTTTGAGCAATTCTAAGATCCCTATTTTTTAGGGTCTATTTTTGGAAAGTTGTTATTTTTCGAAAATTTCTATTTTTAGAAAGTTTCTACATTTGGAAAGGTCTCAAGTTTCGAAAATCCACTCAGAAGTTCGAAAAACTTAACAGAACTCTCAGAAAATCGATTTGAAAATTTTTTGAATTCATGGTAAAATTTTGAAAAACGTCAAATCTGGAAAATTCATGGATAAATCTGAGAAATCATGGCAAATCTGTCTGAAAATCATGGCAAGAATTCATGGAGGTGTGGAAAAGGACTGAAATTCATAACCAGCATGAAGAAAGATGGATGCAAAAAGGAATGGCTGTGTAAGAGGCAAAGTCCACCATGAGAAGTAAAGTATGGCATGAACAAGAGGGAAGTCC
>VDFB02256366.1:0-44128 GCA_007258455.2 Sequoia sempervirens | reverse complement strand
GAGGAGTAATCCTCCCAAGAAAGGTCAAGCGCCAACAATTCAAAGGGCAAGGCGCTTGCCACTGTTACACACACGGAGCCTGACAGACATCCTATCATAGAATCAGTTCAGAGACCAGTTCAGAGCCCGCCAGTACCTGAGGTTCAGCCTCAAGCTCCTACACCAGTTTCAGAACCTTCACCAGTCCCAATTCACATCGAATTGGATTTAGACTCTCCACCTCGCAGTGGGTCTTCTAGACACTCACTCTCATCAGTACCTCCTATCGCTAGTGCAGACCCTTCTAGTAGCATTAGCCGAGATCAATCTTGGATCGAAGCTCAGCTAGGAAGGAAGAGGAGGCAGTCATCCTATGTTCTCAATCATTCTGATTTTGATGACATTTATCAGGATGCGCCAGATAAGAGAGCCAAGAACATGGTTCACGTAGAAAGAAACACTGACATGGAGATTGTCATTGAGACTGCTGTACCGCCACAGGGGAAGAACTTGGCTGAATTAGAATCTCAGGATTTTGAGGTTATTACAGTTAACCTTGGTCGCAGCACACGCCAGACTCAGGTTGATCTCCTACAAGTTGCTACGGACAGTGCCAGGGATAGAATACTAAAGGACGAAGAAGATAAGGCAGCCCTCAAGGCTGAAATCAGACAGCTTCGTCAATATATTTCTAGCCTTGTTCATAGACCTAATGCCATTAACACACTCCCACCGATGCTTGAGCCTCCAGCAAAGCAAAGTCAACTCAATCACTTAGTTGCATATGGCAAGCGTTTGGAGGAATGGGAGGAGGAGTTCGTTGCTAGAGGCCGTGCTATGCTTACAGAGTTATATCAGTTGCGGTACAATGCACGAGAGCTCCGTATTCGTCTTCAGGATGAGGAACGGGATATGGCAATTTGCAAACCCAGGGATGAGATTATGATTGCTCACCTGAGTGTGGCTTATGATGCAGTCACAGATGCAGAGAGAGGCTATCTACTCTTGGAAGACACAATTGGTTTTCAGGATAAAGATAGAGGACAGTTTAGCATCAGAGTTGGTGAGAGTAGAGGCACCGCCACTAGTGCACTGGTTTAGGACTCTAGTATCTCGCCACCGTGTCGTTATCAGATTGAGGGTGGTGCCTACGTTGAGCTTACCGATGTTCAGTCAGAGCTCCAGGCACTCATTCATACCATTTTCAGTGGGGAGACCATTGGCTGTAAGATTACTCAGCTTACAGTCATGTCAGCATTGTTCGACGAGGCAACGAGGAGTAGGCCTCCAAATTTCTCAGATCACAGCTGGGAGGATATGCTGCATCGACATAGTATTATTCGTCACGGTCTCATAGCTCCAAATAGTGACAACTTGAGGGATTGATTGCTCGAGATCATGACAGTAAACTTCAATTCCCACCTCTCAGGATAGACATTACACACACGAGTTGAACTTGGTGTTACCCTTTCAAGTTAACTCGATGTTGTCATCACATGCATACCTATTCGAGATTCACCTTGTTTACTTGAGTTTTATTTAGGGTTTTTCGTTAACTGATGGTAGTCTTCCAGTTAACTTGCTTTCAATAAGGACGTGCATGCTCGCACAATTGTCCATTTTTAGATTAGATGTTTTCGGTTAACTGATGGTAGCTTTCCAGTTAACTGTATAGTTTACTTCATTAGGGTTTGGCAAATCTTGCATGCATTGCAAGACTGTAGATGACTCAAGGTGATTTTAGGGTTCCCTACACCTTGATGTATATAAATAAGAGCTTTTGCTCATTTGTAAATAACTTTTGCTTGAGAGAGAAATATATGCTGCGCCTACCTTGCCCTCAATATTACTCTTTTGGTATTTGTTCATGTGTCTTCACTATTGCAATTAATTGTTATGCCACATAGGGTTTCAAGAGATTGTAGTGGTGAATTCTTTCCTTAGTTTAGATAAATCTGTTTGAACATCTTTATCATTGAGATCAATTGTTATGCCACATAGGGTTTCAAGAGATTGAGGTGATAAATCTGTTTTGTGTCTATTTACCATTGTGATCAATCGTTATGCCACATAGGGTTTCGAGAAATTACAGTGATAAATCTGTTTTGTGAATCTTTATCAATATAATCAAAGGTTATGCCACATAGGGTTTCGTGAGATTGTGATGATAAAGGCTGTTTTGTGAAGACTTTGCTATTTCAATCAAGTGTTATGCCACACAGGGTTCCATAAGATCGTCTTGGTAAATTCTTAAATCTGTTTTGTGCCCAATAAGCTTGTTTAGATTGAGATGATAGTTGCGCCACCTTGCCTTCAAGTAGAGAATCTAAACTCGTTTATCATCAGTTAGTCAAACCTTGCTCCGTTTCCTCTTGCTCTGTTTTCCTGAGGAGATTGGATAGATTAAATTTAAGTTGTAGTTGGTAGATCTGCAAAACCAGAGAAAACTCAGCTGCAACGTATAGGTTCTTTCAAGAAAGCCTTGTGCCTCTACAGCTGAAACAAAAAGACAGGACATAGTTTAGCTTATTTTCCTTTGCAAGTATTTTTGTCAAAGCACAACGAGGGAGCTTCCCCTCCTAATTTGAAGAGCACTCATTGCGTAGTGTACATAGGCTGTTCATAACAACTTTTACTCCAGAGGTGTTAGTTGTTACGCCAACAGGACTAAAGTTGATTGAATGCATTGAATACACAGAATTGTAACCCTGTTCTAAATATGTTGGACTCATATCAGCTGGAAGATTTCATCCCTTGATCCTGGTACTAATTTGCTGATCCCAGATGTCTTGTCTCCCTCTCTCATGTGCAATCTTCTTGTATGGGGTTTGAATTGACTGAATATCTATGCTCCTGTTGCTAATTGTGCAAGCTGGAGCTAATTTGTTATATATAAAGGAATGTTGTTTTTGTTTGGGGTTGGATGGTGGCTGGTCTTTTGGCCATTGTCTTGTAGAGGATTGCTTAAGGGGGTTCAAGGGCACCAATATATGTTAGTTTGGGATACAGTTAGGAGGTCAATTGTCTCGTGTAAGCTATGGGAAAGTGCAGTCATGCAGGGAGTGTTTTACTGATGGATGTCTCCATGGTCAACTGAGTCATTTCAGGGGCCTTCATGAGTGTGCCACGAAGTCTCTTAGGCCTCATTTGTAGGTGTGTTTATCTTAGGAGTTGATCAGTGGTACAGGACTGTAATTTTTGTAAGTCTTTTACAATCCCCTTCTCTTAATACAATGTGGAATGATTTTGGTTAGCAATGGATTGTGACGTATGTTCTGATGCAAAATCCCTTGTTTCTTTAATGTGTATGCCTATATGTGTTTAGTTTATTGGTTAGTTTATTGAAAATATCTATCTCTTGCTGTATGTTTCAGACTCTGTTGCCCAATAGATAGGCACCAGCCAAGAGTGGTTCAAGGCTCCTCATTCAAATCAAAATCAAATATCTTGCATCTTACCTTATCTTCTTCCCAATTAGTGTAGGAATAGTTTAGGTCCTGCCTTCTCTGATGACCCAGCTTTACAACTGTAGCAAATCTTAGTGAGCATGTTGTTGATTATACATTTCAGAGAGCTATGAAAGAATGAATACTTTTTAGATTATGCATGTGTAATTTAAGTTTAAAGGAATTTCTATCAAGTGATACAGCTTACGATTTTTACAAATTGCATGCATAAGTCTTCTTGTTATCTGCTTGATTGTGCTTACATTGTAAACCAGCATTGAGGCTTAGTGACTGTCTTTGGAGCTTCCTGGTGCAATAGGGTATAGTTTTTTTCCAAAGATCAATTGATAGTTTGATATTTTTCTTTAATTTCCTGTAAAATAAACTCAGGGAACACGCCCGCCCCACCCCCCTTAGCTTAGCAAAGCCTAGAGAAAGAGAGATTTGCCCTCTCTCATGAACTGGTCCAAAGTTGTCCTTGCTTGATCCTGAGTTGCAAGTCTGATCGCTTAAGTTGACTTTACTTGGTGCTTAGGTTTGGCTTGTCTTTAGGGTTTTCAAAGCATGCAACTTTGAGAGCCAACAAACATGAGGGTTATGGTCAAGAAGTTGGATACTTGTATGAATGTTGCAGATGCACTAACAAAGTCCAAGAAGTTCAGATGGTGTGCAATGCTTATGGGTATCAGCTCCTAGCATTCAATTCACCTCATTAAAACCCCTTATGATTCTTACAAAATATACAAGTGGAAGATTGTTAGGAACTTAGGACTAGGGGACTAAGTATTGTACAACTTGCAAGTCCTAGGTCCAAATGAATTATTTATTATTAATAAAATATTATAAATAATGTGCTCACATGGAAAAGGGCATCCCACTTGCATGGGATCTTGAGACTCAATTGTTGGCACTCTTTGCATTGTGTCATCAGTCATCTAACAGTCGTAAGAAATCATTGAATAAGGAGTAACATATCAAATATGATTAGCATCTTTGTCTGGCTATTATTAGCAGTGTAAGAGTAATTATTGAACCTAAATCAAGTTCTTGGGAGTTACTTGGACCCTCTTGATCTTGGGGTCAACCAGTCAATAAAGTAGTTGCATTCCAATCTTGAAGGAGTTGCTCTTAAAAAGAGGTGCATGGAATGGACTTGAACCAATTGGCCCAAGTATTGGCTTATAGTTTTGAGCCCCGTGGTTTTGGTAAATCATTTATGTTTTCCTGGGTCTTCTTGGCTTATATATTTAGGGCTTGAGGTGGAGATTGTATGGTCAATTTTATGCAGGTTTATGCTGCTGAATTTTCTCTAGATTCAGAGTGTAGATCTCCTGTGAAGCACTGCAATTCATGAGTGTATTGTAACTAGTTTTGAATAACTAATACATTTGGGTGTGCTTTGGAGGCTGGGTTTCTCTTGCAAGGATTTTCCTAAGGTGTATTTTCTGTTCTATGTCTATTTCTCTTATCATTCTTCTGCCTTATGTCCATGCGTTATTACTCTACTAAAATTATTGTAGATCTAGTTAACTTGCATTGTCCTCCTTGTTACATTAAAAGAATTTGGCGTACCTTTCCTTTCAGCTATGAACATTTCACTCGAAGACTGGAAAAATAGAGTGTGTCAAAAAAAGTGGTAATTGATGCAAGGAAGGTGCAAATGTTAATTTGCAACCACCACACCTCGTTGGCATTGTTTGGACCTTTGCAAGGAAGGATTTCCTAAAACTAGTTGAGGCCCCATTTACTTTCTACTTTATTTTACTAGAGAGGATATATGAGTTGCAAGAGCCCTTGCAACTCATGATTATGACATAGGAATGGAATAGGTGGAAGGAGTCAAACAAAGTAGGGGAAAAGGAGGAAGACTATGGTTAGTTATAGTTTTTGGTCAAATGTGAGATAAATCACATCTTTTGTACCCCTTGTTTTCACTGTCATTGGATTTGAATATTCTAACAGTTATAGTCTTGGGGAAATCTACAAGTGCACTGATAACATGCTTAGCTAGATGAAGGCCACCATTTGTGAGAGAGACCCTACACTAGAGTTCTGCAATGAACATATTCATCCCATCATCCAAAAAGGTGGAAAAAGTTGAACACCCCTGAACACATGACTACATATGCTTTGAATCCAAAGTGGTATGTAGCTAGACCTAGCAAATTTCTTTCCATTGATGACAACAAGGTGAGTAATGGCCTCATAAAGGCCTTTAAGAAATCATATCGTTCAGAGGAAGCTTCATTGGTCAAAGTTGAGTGGTTAGAGCTTATTGAACTAGATGGCTACAAGAATTTGATAAGGATTGACAAGCACACTTCAGCATAAGAGATATTGGTTGGTGGTAAATCTATGGATCTCTATAATTATTGCACATGCTTTTTATTCACCTTCCCTTATAGGTTTCTAGTTCCCCTACTGCTGAAAGGAGGTGGTCCACGCATAGCTTTATCCACTCTAAAACGGAAAGGCTTACCTCTGCGAGAGTGGAAAAGCTTGTTGTTGCACATAGTGGCTTGCATTTCCTTGACCGCAAGACACCTTAGTACAAGCAAAGCCCCGTGACAAAGTCAAATGTATATCCTAAGGACCCACAACCAAAGTTAAAAGATTCAAGCTCACCTCAAACTCAGCAAGCTGATTTTTTACTCGAACTTGAACTCAGCCCCTAGTCTCCGCGCAAATCGACAAATTGAAAAACCCAAGAAATTCAAATATTTTTTAAGGATTTAAAACTTGTTTCATGCACCCTTTAATAAATAAACCTTAAAGACACAATAACCTCATCAAATAGAATACTTTAATCACATATACAAGTAAACATCGATCAAATAAGTATAAACACAAATTTCAGCTGAAGGAAATAACACATTCAGATATATAAATATTGTCAAATGTATACAAAACTCATGGAATATGAAATCCATGGCATCAAAACAAATATCAAAACTAAAAATATAAGTCTATGGCTTAGAGGAGCTTGCATTACACATCCCAACATCATGACAAGTCATGATGTTGGTGTCTAAGATAGGTCCTAGATGATGATGTAGCCATGATATTTGCTCATGTCTCAATGATTGATGTGTATATTCAAGTGAGGAATTTATTATTAAAGATTTCTTGAAGCCTCCAAGACTGCATGTCTTGTTGTCAAAGCTCATTAACAAAGATAAATGATTATGTTCTAGTTTGATCTTAGCTAGGATACTAATAGATGGGATTGTTCTATGAGTTGTCTGTGTAGGGCATGATTGATACATTTTTGCATTATGAAAATGGCATTTCTTGCCAACTATGACACAACCTATATTCAACAATACAATGATTGTAGCTTGCCAACTTTGCCTATGGCTGCCCTTGTATACTAAACAAGTTGTCCAATGTATGAAGCAAAATAATTCTTGATTGCGGCTTTGACTGTGAAGATGCAGAGATTTGCAACAAGGGATATGTATTTTGTAGGTTTTATGATCACGATTCATCATTGACCTATTACTTGCTTAGAATTATATTTTGATGGGGGTTTTGGGGGCAACACCCCAACGAAGTCAAAGGGCAACACTCCTCGGGTCAAGGGGTAGCGCCCCCAACGGGGTTCGAGAGCAATGCCCTTGGAGTGTTCCCTGTCATGATACAGGGCAAGGTCAAATGAAGACCTTCAAAACCAAATAGACCTTCATGGCACACAACATTTTCATATATTTTTGTAAATCCTAGACGAGCATGTCATAATATTGAAAGGTCATAAGTTTTCTTTTTTAAATAAATTAAAATGACTAAGTCATTGGGTCGAGACTCACCTAGACTTAGAGAGTCTGGTGAGAACTCGGCTGCCGAGTGTCCCAGCTTCATCGAGGGTGGCTTGCCTAGGACTCACCAAGTCTAGGCGAGTCTCAACGAGTCTTGTAACACTACCCTCAACAAGTTGATGAGGAGCATGAGGTGTAAATGGGATCGGATGGGCTCACATTGCAAGAGGGGGATACAGTTCATTCCAATAGTTCTAATGATGAGGAGTTTCCAAGACATCTAATTGATACTCTGATTTTTGTGCTTGTTACTCAATCAAAAAGTAGCTATGAATATGTCCTTTTGGCATTACCATTTTATCATTTTGATGTTTGTCACTTGTAGACTATACTTGGGGTTTCCAGCTTGTTTGTACATTGAACTTTGAAACTTTATAATGCTAGCAGCTACCATGATATTAATATAAACCATTTTTTATTTATCATATTTATGATATTCAATTGACTAACACCTATGATTTGACAATTGACATTGTTATCAATTATGAGTTGTATAATGTGTTCTCAATTCTGTATTTATTATTTAATTTTGTAGATTGTGTGTAAGCAATGGTTATTTTAAATATATATTTATATACATATAGTCGTCCTCTCATCATCTTCAAAATTTAGGAAAAATTCTGTGGTCCCAAAACCTGTGTCTGGAATTTCAGTGAAACATTGCTCAAACATTTACATTTTAAGTTAGAGAGAGAATTATATTTCTGGGGCTTGTCTTACGTTGGATAATGCCTATAGTTTTTAGGAGCATCAACACTAAACACATTTCTATTATGTCATGTTCCTGAATTTCTTAGGCATAGAATTAATTATTCTTAATTAAAATAAATATTCACATTGCTCACTAGTTGGTTTTAGACTCGTGTAATCTGTTGCATGAGTTTAGGATCAATTGTGTCATGCAAGTACTCAAGTGTCAAGAGAGCATCTACTTCGCCACAAAAAATCATACACAAGCATCATACTTTGTGCTTTATTTCAGTTTTGAGTAATTAAAGAACATAGTTTACACACTGGAAAGCCCTCCTCATAATTGGGAGGGTCAATTATCAACTCATTAACTTGCCCCCACATCAAGGAAGCCTACCATGCAATTCCAAGAACTCAGATCAGAGGTTTAAAACTCACGTTTAGTGTAACCTGGTGAAACTAATCAGAGGTTCCAACTTGTGACAGAGATATTCTAGAGTGCAGTTGGATGGGTGATTCCTCTCCATAGCCTTAAAGGTTTCTTGGTATTAAGTGACAACCTTCGCTACCTCGGACCTAATTCTTGCACAAGTTCATTTCATACATTTTCATTCAGCATTGCATGACATTTTCTTTCCATTTGTGTTTGTCAAGTAAATCACACACAATCACTTGTGGGTCATGAGTCATGACTACCTTCTTCATCTTACACTCACATGCCACAGCAATTAACAGGTAGGAGTTCCATCAGAACTCTGTGAACTTCTCGAGAATACCATTCCCAAGCCAAAAGGAGCCCTTAGTGTGTACACACAAACAGTTTGTATTTTATGCACGTATCATGATAAACTAGTATAATCATAATTTCTCAATTGTCTATTGAAAAATGGAGTAAATAACAAAAAATAGCTCGGTGGTCTTGTTGTGACCTTTTCACACATCGCCCCATTGCAAATGGGGACCCTTCGTTTTTTTTGCTTTTTGGTTTTGCCTTGGCGTCGCAACTACTAATCACCAGTCTTTTTGCAATGAGGAGTTTGAGTTTTGAACGGTCACCCAAGTCAGTTGGAGAAATTGAGCCTAGATCACTGTGCAAGCGTCATCACCATGCTTAGAAGACCCGAGAGACGAAGATCAACTGTCGTTTCGGTCGATTCTGACATCTCCTACCTTTTAGGGTTTTTCACTCCGAACCCCCTATTTTTTAGGACCCACTTTTTTGGCACTTTTGAGCAATTCTAAGATCCCTATTTTTTAGGGTCTATTTTTGGAAAGTTGTTATTTTTCAAAAATTTCTATTTTTAGAAAGTTTCTACATTTGGAAAGGTCTGAAGTTTTGAAAATCCACTCAGAAGTTCGAAAAACTTAACAGAACTCTCAGAAAATTGATTTGAAAATTTTATGAATTCATGGTAAAATTTTGAAAAATGTCAAATCTGGAAAATTCATGGATAAATCTGAGAAATCATGGCAAATCTGTCTGAAAATCATGGCAAGAATTCATGGAGGTGTGGAAAAGGACTGAAATTCATAACCAGCATGAAGAAAGATGGATGCAAAAAGGAATGGCTGTGTAAGAGGCAAAGTCCACCATGAGAAGTAAAGTATGGCATGAACAAGAGGGAAGTCCGCCCCATGTAAAGAGGGAAGAAATTAAGACAAGTCCGCCTTGGAAAAAATACATGGCTAAGCAAATGGAAAGTCCGCTGTACCAAGAATGATTGAGGGAAAATTAAAATTTTGCCTAAGTGTGGACATTGGAAAATTTAAAATATTCTTGGCACTTTAAAAATTCGCCATACTCGGAGATGAGAAATATTTTTTCAAAGTCCAACATTTATATGTCCAAAACATTTTCGCCTAAGAAATTGGACGGCAAGAAAATTATAGCCAAATAAAATGGACGGCAAGAAAATTATGGCCAAATAAAATGGACGGCAAGAAAATTATGGCCAAATAAAATGGATGGCAAGAAAATTGTGGCCAAAGAAATTGGACGGCAAGAAAATTATGGCTAAATAAAATGGACGGCAAGAAAATTGTGGCCAAAGAAATTGGACGGCAAGAAAATTATGGCCAAATAAAATGGACGAAAGAAATTATGGCAAAATAATTTTGGACGATAGAAATTATGGCAAAGTAAATTGGAAGAAAAGAAAATTCGCCTAAGGCATTGGCAAGAAAAATTTCGAAAATCAAAATTGCCTTAGACACAAAAAAATAATTTTCCATAAAAATGAAGGGGTTGAAAACAACACATAAAATAATTATTTTAATTATTTAATTTTTGACACCCCAAAGAGATAACCAAAAGAAAATCACCTTTGCCATATGGAAGACTTGATAAGAGGTCCACGAAGAATTTGACATGAAGTCCTCCAACATTTGAAGATAGATGGAAAAAGACTCTCAAAGTCTGCCATGGAAAAATGTTCACCAAGTTCGACTTGTAGAGAGAGAGTATGGCAAACAATTGAAGTCTGATTTCAGGAGATAGAGATGAAAAGTTAAAAATGAAATATACTCGTGCCAAGATGAAAATGACGAAGAGTATGAAGTTTTCTTTAAATTCAAAACAAAATTCACTTTGATATCAAGAGAGAGAGTGTTAAAAAATTCAACACGAGCCATATTTCAAGAGAGAGAAAATGAAAATCTTCATCCAACATTGGGATTAATGAATAATTTTTGCCATGGTTAAATTTAAAAATAAAATAAAGATAAAATCAAATAAATTAGCCATTTTGGAAAACCTTTCAAAGCTTATCCTGAAAAAGTTATCTTTTTTTTTTTTACTGCAGGTGGATGACTACACAAGGCGAATTTTCAAAGGAGAAAATGGCAAAGAAAGTGTAAAGTCTGACTTGAAGGGAGATGAAAGAAAACTTGGGGAGTCCACCCTTGCACATTGCAAGACCAACGGAAAGTCCGCCACGAATTTGGCATCATGAAGACAACAGCAGGCACATCGTCAAGTACATCCAACTTACACAAGCCAAATTCAAAATTGAAGACAAATCTACCGGTGAAGTTTATTTGAGCACAAAAATGGCCAAAATCTTGAAGGTATTACAAAGTAGCCAAAGTTTGGCTAAGTATGGGAAATTCTCCACTGAGAAAGTTCCGATTTCCTCCATTATGGTGAAAGCACAGGGGAGTTCCTCTCCAAATTCAAGGAATTCCAAAGCAATCCAGGAAGAAAGACTTAATAACTTCGAGTCTAAACAGGTGCTCCAAGGCGAGGTGAGAAGAAGAATCCAAAGTCATCCAAGATCAAAGCACGAAGGATAAAGTCATCGGCAAGGAAAATATTCTAAGGAACAAGAAAAAAGTGATCAAGGAAGACATCCAACACATTGAGGTGCCGCCTCGTCATCTTCCAACCAATCAAATCATTCCAAATCAACAGGCAACAACTTTCTATTTTATTTGTTGGTTCATATTTAGTAAAAAGGACAAGTGTCCTCGAATGTAATTTTCTCATTGGTCGAGGGGTAGCAAACCCTAATTAGGGTTTTATTTGTAATCTTGGCTGTTGATCCTAAATCAATCTTGGCCATTGAATTGCAATTGGGGAGCCTATAAATTGAGCTCACCCCCTCATTTGTAAAGCATGGGAGCATGTTGCAAAACATGTTGAGATAAGCAATTGTTGTAAGACTGCCAAAGTAATAAGTAATGCATGCATTGTTCTGATGGTGATTACTTCTCTTATTTTGGAGTTGTTATGGTTCTTATCCCTCATCATAGTTTAGATTTTATTACTGCAAGATTTGATAAGTATTGATTTGTGGTGAAACTTTTGCTTATACTTTCTTTGAATGAATGATTTTCATTCAATGCGTAAAGTTAGCCTGAGCTTATTTTGTGGATGCTTAACTTCTATCTGGATAAATATTGTTCGATTTGATGGTAGTTATTCATGACGTGATAATAATAAGCACATTCCCTTGAAGATTGCACCCCCTTTGTGTAGTTGTCGTTGAGCGTGGCGAAGCAAAGCGTGGTTATTCGTTTCACCAAGTCGATACCGTCTCTTGAATTCTTAGGAGTAGATTAGAACTTCTGAACCTTTATCTCCTTTTTTAGTTTGTTCGATCCATGACCCAAACAATAGAGCTTCATTGTCTAGACCTTCATTGTGAATTGAACAAGCCTAGCATAAGTCCCCTTGTCATAACCAGCAAATCACATCAAACCACAGAGCTCATCCACACCTAACTGAAACATTGGAATTACCGTATGATCTTTCTTGCAGTCTTAGCATACGAGGTAGTTTTGCAAGAGGGGATAGAGAGTTTTTGACACTTTATTCTAGAATGTTTGTTGTGTCATAAAACACGCATCAACAGGTCTTCAATGTCATGCATCTGAAGAAAGAAAAAATAAAAGGGACATATTAATGTCCAAAAATAACTAAAGTGGCTTAATCAGACTCAAAAACAACATTCAGTTACCTTAAACAAGTACTGGGTAAAAAGAACTTCAGCTACATATGATGTACTAAAGAAATGTAAACATAACTGCATTGAATATGTTCCAAACCTGACATGTATTGCAGACCAGAACTAACATACGGCAATAAGAACATCGACTGCGTGAAGAGTAATCATCAAAAGAGTCACCACAAAGTAAGCATGAACCAACAACTACCATATCAGTGCTCCCAACTGAAATCCTGCAGGAAAATGTCCAAAATAAAATATCTGCAAAATTTATATGCTCAAGACCACCAGATATAAAGCATCACCGAACAAGAAAAGATGTGCATACCTGGGATCAAAAACAAAATTTTTTCCTTTGAAGAACCCTCCATTGGGATATGCCTCTAAGTATCGCTGAATGCCACCAGATAACTGCCAGGGAAAAAAATTGATTTAAGAGTAAACATGTGACAGACATGAAATTAAATACTGGATGGCAATTCTAGCTGGATGTTCACTGCAAGAATTACCATTAGTGCTTGGATGAGTTAAGAACTTATTTCAGTGGAAGTAGTACTAAAAGCTTGTGCAGAAGTGGAAAAACTATTGACTGAAAATCAAACCATCTTACAAGTAATAAATATTCATGTAATGTTTTTATAAATATGAATTTCTATCATAAAAGAATGCAGGTCTACAATGCATTTTTCACAAGCCATGATATCAGAAATTTATAGATATTAATATCTATTAGAAGTTCTAAATTTAGTATAGTTCCAGAAACTATGTGGCAAACATACAATAATGATGATTATAAGTGAAAGTGTGTGCTTGTTTAACTTGTGAACTCTGTCTAGGCATTATAATTTAGAAATATGAAATATCTGAAAGCTGGTATGCAAGACATGAATGACTATCTTAAGGTACCAAATATAAAATATAAAATGCTAAATGAAATGATGCTACATCACAATTTTCAGAGGTTACTTTCATCTAAATGTAAAATTGAAGTCAATTCTAAAAATTCCAAATTACCTGGTAGACGTTTTCATAACCTAAACCTTTCATTCTGATATATGCAGATGCCATTTCACACCGAACTCCTCCTGTGCAATACCTGCAGTCAACATAAGTTTAAAGCGAAACATAAATGAATAGCTGACTATTGCACCAGTCAAGGTGTCAAAGCAAATGATATTTCCTGCACACCACATAGTTTTGCTTATTTTTAAAAAATTTAACACTATACCCCTGAAACAATCAAGAAAATAAAAACTAACATATCCAAACACTCCATTGATGTAACTGTCAATTCTCCATAATGATTGGCATTGCCTAAGCCCTATAGATCAAGAAAAAATAATTCATTGTTTGCAAGAGAACTGGGATACCACAAGAAATTAAGGAAAACTATGACTTGTCAACAACATTAGTGAGCTAACTGTCAGATTGGAAATCATGTGTATTATTGTAAAAGTGTGTGGAGGTCAGCAAGCCAACTGCAGTTCTTGCAAATGCTTGTTATCAATTTCTGCTAAAATGCATATAGGAATACAAAAAGGACCTAAATAATTATAGTCTTATCACCTAGAGGTCAAAGACAGCAAAGTAGTTACAGTATTAGAACATGATTATTAAAAGCAACGAATAAATATTAAATATTCAAAATATTAGCTAATAGATGTTTGACAAAGAAACTACTCCTTGAAAGTGACGCAATATGATCAGCAAATATTCTGTAAAATGCAAAATTCTCTAAAAAGCATGCCAAAATTGAGTGGGAAGGTCCATAATTACATAAGAATGTTGTTGCCACATAGCTGCTCTGCATGACTATCTATCCAAGCAGGCAAATCACTGTACTGTCTAATCTTTGGATCTAAAGTCTGAACCTGTCCTGGTGGTAGAAACTTGCCAATTCTTGTTTCATACACATTCCTAGCATCCAAGAGAACAAGTCCCCCATGATGTTGACGATCATCATTTTCACATTCTAATTGTGAAGCCAGAAAATCAAGTGAACTATTTAAATCAAATCGGTTGAGATCGCAATCTTCCTGAAGCATTCCACCTGCAAATTCTTGAATCCTTTAGTTGTCCTACATAGTACATACAAATGCCATATGAATATCAGCTAATTGAGTTTACAGATACCAGACTTTACCAGCCATTTGAAGAATTGAATGAAATTCAACAGCAGAGAGATGTTTTCCAGCATATGAAATTGATGGTGATCTAACCAATGGACAAGCAACTAGAGATACCACCTCCTGCACAAACATAGAAATGTCTTTTCTAAGTAAGAAATGAAGGAAATGTATTCATTGAGTGGCATTGCTAGAAATTCATAAAATAATTAATAAGTTGATAATTGCATTCATCCTTGTATGTTCCAAAAAGATATACTAACATTGATATATTTTTCCACATCTAAACTTTTATAAGATTGAAACCATTTCAGCCAATAAAATATTTTTCTAACAAAGGTCATCACAGTCGTAATTTCACAAACTTGGATGTATCACATTATGTTTATCAAGAAAATTTACTCTGTACGTATTGTCATTTGTTCACTTACAGTCTCAGCCATCTACCTCCATAATCATTTTTGTTTGTTTTTTTCTCTGAAACATGGTTCTTGTTTTCCATATTATCTATATCATTATTCATATGATATCTTCTGATGCAAACCCTATGTCCATCTTAAAATTGATTTAGCATGCTTGTAGTTTTTCCATTATTTTATGCAATTTACAAACAAGTGCACCTAGTTCTTGTTCTTTGATTCATGTTGATGTACATGTCTTCTGTCAAAACAGGGTGCATAGCCATTACAGAAGAGAAACTGTAATATATCTATACTTATTTTCTTCTTTTAAACAAGCAATGTCTACTCAATTATTTCCATATAAAGTTCTCATTCTATCACCTTAAGATTTTTTCTAGAAGTTACATACCACACAAGACTGTTGCCTTTTACAAGACTGGACCTTGTTGACAAGTAATTATTGGCCAATTCAAGTTACTTACTGAGATAACTATATGAGGTGAAACAAGAGAGTTGAGAATGACATTTATAATAGTTGAGATTATGTGGATGGGGCATAGCCCACAGAAATATCATAATAAATGTTTGTATTAAATTATGTTACAAACAAATTTTGGCTTTACATTCTCAAGCCCCTGCTAGTGGAAAAGTAAAGGAGACTGTGTAAAGCATAGACCTTGAGTCTTCAAGACAGATTTTTGGAAGTTACAATACAAAGCCATTGAGAAGTGTGAGAGAAATTCATTCTTCTTTTCCTTGCCCACTAAACTAGCAAAAACAGAACATTTTAAACTCTTCCTAAAAATCTCCTATAATTCCTGAAATCTTCTTTTCTTTGCTTGATGCACAATAAGTTCCTCAATAGCCAAGATTCACCTTTCAACAGCTTGCCAATCTAATATTCTGTTAGTGTTGGGTGTAGCAAGCACATGATTAGATGAAAATCCTTTCTATAACTGGATTGAAAATGCATTTTTCTCCTTCATGGTTGCTCAAGGTTTGGATACCGCCCATTATTTCCTTGAGTTCCAAGGGAACAGATGCAACATTGGCTGTGAGGATTGTCTTTTTATGAGAATTCCCTTTCCCTCTTCACAAACAAGAGCTCATACCTGAGGTTTGGTACCACTACAAGCCTACAATGTCCAATGCACATTACAAGCATTAAGTGAGAAGACCTAGAAAACCACTTGTGGGGTTAAGAAGCTACTAGATTAACACAAGGATAAAATATGTATAAATGGTTATGTAAAGCTTGATGAAGGCCTTGAATCTAAGAAGTAAGGTGACCAAACTCAGCCAGACTTTTGCACTTGGGGGAGACTTGTGACAATGGCTTCTAGGTATGAAGGCTTGAGTGCACATTTGGCTTGACGGCAATATAAGGCGTCTGACACAGATTAAGTCAATTGGATGAAGCTTAACAACACTACATCACCCTTCAGGGCCTTGTGAAGGCTTGTTTTCATCAAAGTGTGAAATCTATGTCAAAGTCAGACATGAAAAGGTGTGAAAATGGCCAAAAAATAAAGATGACAAAAAATAATACCATTGGACTTTGTAGTTAGTGTACATACCTATTATTATGTTTATTAATTGTTTGCCAGCCTCAAGTAGCTATAAGAGTCAGTCAATCGATGGTTGTGTTCCTCTTGGCAACCATTGGGTCTTTTAAATAGATTTTGTATCATCAAGGAATGTAGTATGATCTAGTCGAATTGACTCTAATCCTTGGTTAATAATCTCTGATCTACTTTTTTAAGAACTTCATGTACAAATAAAGATATATTTTACTTTTATTTGGCATGCATTGCTATTTATTCATTATTTCAAGTATTCATTTTATCAAATGGGAGAGTAAACATTGGTGTTGTTGCCTTAAAAGAAATTGGGCTAGATTCGAGAGATTCATGCCCTCATACACCAACAAAGGTCAAAAGAGACCACAAGGTGGTCAGACCAAGAGATATAGTGATCTTTAAAGCTCGTATAACAAAGAGAATGGAGAAGAAGACTACGATAAATAGTCGAAGAAATCCCAGCAATACAAGTTCAAAGTCAAAGGCCATCTCAAGAAAGAAGTCAAAGTCAAAGCCTTAGTCAAGGAAACAAAAATATTTCTACTACAAGACAACAAACGAAGGGAGAGTGGGAGAAGATAGCCAAGCACTTACCACTGTAAATTTTAGGTGAACAGATTATATGCACAGAAAAATAATTCAAAATCTGACAAAATGACACAGCAGATACCCTGGGAAAACCCTCCTCTTGAGGGAGAAAAACCCAGCAACAAAGATTTCTCTTATATATATAAAATAATGACAACAGTTCACTTTACAATTAGGTCTAACTCAAGACCAATATTCAATAACAGATATCAAACTGGCACTTCAAATTCTAGCAATATGAGAGTTCACAACCTGTCGCAATCTGATCTTGAAGTACTGAAAAGAATTCACACTTGACAGAGTATAGACCTACAGAAATTCGCACCTGGCAAATACTGAATACAGATCTACAGAAATTCGCACCTGCATGATGCTTCACATTGTATGATCTTCACACTGTAAGATGTTCGCTCTGTGTGATATGTTCGCACTGCATATGTTCGCACTCACACTGTAAGATGTTTGCTCTGTGTGATATGTTTGCACTGCATATGTTCGCACTCACACTGTAAGATGTTCGCTCTGTGTGATATATTCGCACTGCATATGTTCGCACTATATCTTGTATTCGCACTTGCATAATATATTCACACTTGCATAAAGAGAACTTGATGATGCTTTGCTCTGTGAGATATGTTCGCACTCGCACTTGTATGATATATTCGCACTTGATCATATTGAACTTATGTGAATAACCGAACTGAAAATTGGATGATTACAATGGACGAGTCAATGTGTATATATACAAATGAATGGGAGAGACACATCCCTTCAAATCCTTCATGTCGACCTCCATTCAAAAATCGTGACTCTAAGATATATGATGTCGGCTCCAAGAAATCGCATCTCTTCTTTAGTGGAAGTCGGCCTCAATTAATAAACAAATATTAAATGTCTTCTAATAAAAGATTTGACTATCAAGATGAATTCGTATCTTCTCATGTCGGCCATAATCAAAATATAGAATGAAGTTAATACAAAAAACAACGAATATAAATTAAATAGCCAACGGGCTATCATTTAATTTATGTTTCCTCAGTAGGGCAAAGCTGGAAGGAACAACTGAAGCTGCAATATCATTAACACTCCCTCTCAGCCAAGGAGAGAACTTCCAGCTGCACAATACGAATCATCTCAATATGAGGTCCATCAGCCATCATTGCCTGCAATCAGATATAAAGAGAAGGATATCACCTCAACGTGATGACGAACATCATGGCTACATCCATGTGTGAAATAACATATCACCTCATTGTGATATTGACCACCATGGCTACACCCATGTATGGAAAGGAGCTTATCACCTCATCGTCAAAGCATATCACCTCATTGTGATATCAACCATCATGGCTACACCCATGTATGGTATGTACAAGTGTTCATCACTTGCGTGATGTTGTCACCTCAACATGACTTTCACCATGGCTCTCCCAGAGGGTGAAACACAAGTACACAAAAATCATCACGAACTCTCTCACGTGATGCTGTCATGGAGTCACACACATGACATCCACCATGACTCTCTCAGAGGGTGGAAACAAGGGCTTTCACCTCAAATCTCAAAGAGAAATGCATTAACAAGGGCTTGCACCTCAAATCTCTCGCATAGAGAGAAATGCATTAACAAGGGATTTCACCTCGAACTTCTCACAGAGGAGAACTCATTAAACAGGGTCACTGATGCTGAGACTCTTTCTTAGTTAAGGCTGGATTCTCCACCATACCAAGCTTATCTCGGAAGTATACAAACTTTATCCCTGGCGAGAGGCTTGGTGAGAATATCCGCCTACTCATCGCTAATGTACCTCAACTGACCTTCCACGTACCATATCTCGATATAGTGGTACTTGATCTCAACATGCTTGGATCCGTCATGAAACACAGGATTGACAGAAAGCTTCACACAACTCTGATTATCACAATGAATAATAGTAGGCTCCATTGATTGTCCAAACAATCCTGCAAGGAACTTACGAAGCCACACTGCTTCCCGAGTTGCCATACAAGCTGCAATGTACTCGGCCTCTGCTGTACTCAATGCTACAGATGACTGTTTCCTGTTACACCAGGAAATCATAGCGGAACTCAAATTGAAGCAACCGCTAGAGGTGCCCTTCTGATCTGCAACACAACCATCTTCTATAGGTTCAATAGGCTCCCTCTGAATCTTTAAGTACTTGGCCTTGCAACACTGCAACCTTCACTTCTTCTCAGTAAGTTACAAAACTCCCTCTTGATCCCTGCTTTAGAACTTGCAAAGAAGACTTCTGGAAGTGAACTCCCTCTAGCCACCAACTCAGTCCCATGGCTGCAAGTTGTGACTTCATGCTTGATCATTTCTTTGGTTGGCATAACTTCCTCATAAGATGCCTCAATCTTTTCATCGCTAAGCAATCTCTCATCACTTTCCTGCTTCTAGTTGTTCACAAAGCATTTAGAGAGAGATTACTAACAGTTTATGACTATCCAAAGAAATATCAAGACTAGAATCATACAAGGTTTACTATCTCAGGTTATAGCATGAACACATAAGAATTTATGCACAAAGTTAGAACATGAATCAACCTGAAAGAGAAATATATCAAAAAAAATCAGACTAAAGGGATAAAGAAACTTATCTTTATATAATTTTGAAATAACTCTTTCTTTCATCTTTTACTCCTCTCGAGAGTGCCAAACTCAACACAACAACAACAAAAAAACAATCTGCACAACTACAGATTTCTTGAATGCATTATGGGGTTAGCATGTAGAACCAACTCTCTCCAAGAGTTCAAGGTTCTATCACAGAGCATGCATTGGAGAATGATATCGATGTGATCAACCTATCACAACGAAAATGCAATTCTCTTCTTTTTTTATTTATTTCATCTCAAAGTCATACTCAAGGATCTACATGATTAGCATGAATCAATTCACAATAAATAATTTGAAATCTTCAAAGGATCTTTATGCTAGAGATCACAATTCAAGAGAAATTACAATCTCTTTATACTAATCACACAAGATCCAAAAATAAAAGATATAACTTAACAAACAAAGAATACTTATCTCTTTAAATATTCTGATGGATGCAAGATACGCTGATTTTAAGCACAGATCAACACACAACTTTCACGGCTTGAACACAAGCCCATGACTTAAAATAGAAATTCCCTAGAATCCTTCTGAGGAGAGAACTTATTCATATCCGCAAATGAGGCATGCTGATTAGGCCTAGTTGGGCAATCCTTGGCGAAGTGCCCAAACTCATCACACCTAAAACATTGAATTTTGGACATATCCCTCTTCTTCTTGGATGGAGGTGCATCATCATTTCCCTTGTCCCGATTCCTCTTGAAGAATCCTTTCCTTCCATCTTTTCCTTTCTTCTTTGAAGCATGGGAGGCGAGAACATGAATGTCTTCATTCTTTGAACTTTGACCAACGCCTCTTGCCACCAACCTTGATTCTTCTTGAATGCAATCAGATCTTAGGCGATCAAACTTAGGCAGTTTCAATCTTGCACTGATTCCTTGAATGAAGGATTCCCAAGACAAAGGCAGCCCATTGAGGGCAAGCATGGTTAAATCCTTGTCATCAACTATATTCCCAATTGTTGAGAGATGGTCTCTCAAATTTGAAATCCTCATGAAGTATGCAGTAACACACTCTCCCTTTGACATCTTCACATGATGCAATTGATGCTTTAGTGCAAGAGTTCGGCTGGTATTGTTGACTTCGTACATCTCTTCCAAGGTCTTGAGCATATCTCTCGCTGTCTTCAACTTAGAAATGATAGGAACAATATGATCCTTGACGGAGTCAACCAATATTTTCATTGCTTTAATGTCTTTCTTCAGCCACTGCAACTTTTCTTCTTCCTCCTCAGGTTCAGAAATACTAGACTCCACGAACTCACCTAAGTCATTTTCACGCAAGGTGAGCATGATCCTAAATCTCCATGAAGTGAAGTTGGATGCACCTTCGAGTCTATCTTCAACCTTCAAACCATTCACCATCTTGACTGATGTAGATAAGTGAACAACAAAAGAATATGCTGAATTGCAATAATCTGATCACGATCCTCAAACCCGCTCTGATACCATGTAAATTTTAGGTGAACAGATTATATGCACAGAAAAATAATTCAAAATCTGACAAAATGACACAGCAGATACCCTAGGAAAACCCTCCTCTTGAGGGAGAAAAACCCAGCAACAAAGATTTCTCTTATATATATAAAACAATGACAACAGTTCACTTTACAATTAGGTCTAACTCAAGACCAATATTCAATAACAGATATCAAACTGGCACTTCAAATTCTGGCAATATGAGAGTTCACAACCTGTCGCAATCTGATTTTGAAGTACTGAAAAGAATTCACACTTGATAGAGTATAGACCTACAGGAATTCGCACCTGACAAATACTGAATACAAATCTACAGAAATTCGCACCTGCATGATACTTCACACTGTATGATCTTCACACTGTAAGATGTCCGCTCTGTGTGATATGTTCGCACTCACACTGTATGATCTTCACACTGTAAGATGTTCGCTCTGTGTGATATGTTCGCACTGCATATGTTCACACTCACACTGTAAGATGTTCGCTCTGTGTGATATATTCGCACTGCATATGTTCGCACTATATCTTGTATTCGCACTTGCATAATATATTCACACTTGCATAAAGAGAACTTGATGATGCTTTGCTCTGTGAGATATGTTCGCACTGCACTATATGATATATTCGCACTTGATCATATTGAACTTATGTGAATAACCGAACTGAAAATTGGATGATTACAATGGACGAGTCAATGTGTATATATACAAATGAATGGGAGAAACACATCCCTTCAAATCCTTCATGTCGGTCTCCATTCAAAAATCGTGACTCTAAGATATAT
Source organism: Sequoia sempervirens (assembly GCA_007258455.2). NCBI lineage: Eukaryota > Viridiplantae > Streptophyta > Pinopsida > Cupressales > Cupressaceae > Sequoia > Sequoia sempervirens. The sequence continues at coordinate 22,159 of VDFB02256366.1, read as the reverse complement.
GATGTCGGCTCCAAGAAATTGTGTCTCTTCTTTAGTGGAAGTCGGCCTCAATTAATAAACAAATATTAAATGTCTTCTAATAAAAGATTTGACTATCAAGATGAATTCGTATCTTCTCATGTCGGCCATAATCAAAATATAGAATGAAGTTAATACGAAAAACAACAAATATAAATTAAATAGCCAACGGGCTATCATTTAATTTATGTTTCCTCAGTAGGGCAGAGCTGGAAGGAACGACTGAAGCTGCAATATCATTAACAACCACTACCCAACAAAACATGGATCAATCTTTCCAACCAAGTAGAATAATAAAGACAACCTTCTCTAGACAAAGTAAGTTCGGAGATGGAGTCAAATTCCTTAACAAAAGTGTACAAGAGTAACCTTTAGAGGCATCGAAAGATTGTCAATCAAAAGAGAAGTCAAGCCAAGGGTGTATAAAAGAAATTTGAAGGTGAAATAAGTTCCTAGAACACCGAAGCTAAGGGAAGAGTAGAGGATTCCTATGTGGCCGAGAGTGGGAGAGAGTCATTGGAACATCTAAATCAAAGCTCCCTAGCAAGTAGATTCCAAGCACTAGGCTTGCATCACAACAAAACCATGGTAAGCCCTAGTTTAGAAAAGCAAAAGTTACCCAAGTTTACAAGCAATGGATTAGAGAATCCTATGAGGAACTGTAAGACTTGCGAAATAATTCGAATGGCAAATGGGCAAGATGATAAGACAATTTGACTATAGACATTTCCAGCCACCTTGCAAGGTGTGTAAAACTTGACTAGTATACAAAGATTGACCAAGCCTCTTGAAACATGTGGGAGAGATTAAAGAAGGCCTTCGAAGAAAAGTTTAAGTTGCTTCGTTATGATGATGAAATAGTAGTAGAAATTTACAATACAAAAAACAAGACAAACATGAAAATGTACATAATCATAGACTTAAAGAATTGCTTGTAAAGTTAGAAAAAGAACCAACCAATGGTCATAAGAAAAGATGGTTCGTCAAAGGTCTAATTTTGTCATTAAGATAAATGATGACAATAGTACCACCCTCTTCCTATTCAAAAGCATACAATTGGGCAATCGACATAAAAAGTGAAGACAAAATATCTTCCCACAATAAAAGAAGAACAAAGGAAGATGGAAGTTTGCATGGTAGTAGTAATAGCGAATCAAGAACATTTCAAGCACTCCAAAGGGACATGCTCTAAATAATAAAAGAATTGAAGGTGGAGAAAGAAACCAACAAAGAAACTAATGAACTATTGTGTACAAAGTGCAAAACTGAAGGTCACACCAAATGTAATTGTTCTAGAAAAAGGTTTTGTGATATTTGTCAAGTTATGGGTCATTCAATAAAAGAGTGCCCATATAATTTGAAGACTAGGAGTACACAAGTACTCTTTACATGGGGAGAGCAATCCACTCCACCAAAGCCACAGAACACATCTCCAAGCAACTATCAAAATCAAAGAGGAGGTCAAAATCATACACACTACAACCCCAAAGGACATCAGATCATACAATATCAACAATATAATGAATGGAGACACTTTGTGAGAGATTGCCAACACAAGCAAGGCAAATTGCTGCTATTGTGCAAATGGTGTGGACTTAAAGACCATGAAGACATCAGACATCTGAAGCAAAAGGCCAGTGTCAAAATGATTGACATAAGGCATAATGAAATATTGGTCATTACTCAAGCCCAAGAAAAGAAGGCTATGTATTTGGAACCATAGTATATTTACTTCGCGAGTACTCGATGAGTTTCCAAGTACTTGCCATTTATTTTCACCCACAAGTCCACAAGTTTTCACAATGTTTACTCAAAGCCTGTTGGGCAGGTCCTTGACGAAGAATCACTAAGTTTTTTGGCGAGTACTCACCAAACTTGATGAGTCCAATCTAGAAACACACCACCTTAGTTTGGACAGTTTTGATGCGGAAAATACCAAGAAAAAGCAAGGTAAAAACATGATTTTCTGCCCATAAAACCCTTCATTCACCCCTCCTCAACACACATAGAAGCAAGCAAGCATTTTAGAGTTAATTGGGAAGATTATTTAGGTAATTTGACGAATAAATTTCCAGAATTTCAAATTTGCATCAGATTAGTTCCATATTTTTTTCCTTTTTTATCTAAGCATTTCAATTTGTAAATGATTTCTTTTTTTTTTTGCATGTCAAGTGTACACAATTTATTGACTTGAATTGATTCAATTTATCTAAAATTGTAGATTAATTAAAATCTAAATGATATACGCTGATTTGAATCAACTTTTTCCAATTTTTCTTTTTTTCTTGTTGAATATAGGGTTTATGTTTTAGGGTTAAGAGATGATATTACCATATTTTTATCAAAATTATTAATTCAATTACCATTTACTGTCTTACAATTAATTTTTTTAAATGCATTTGAAATTTACATGAGTTTTTTAAAAATTCATGTTCAAATTGCTATATTTTTGTAATCACTATTTTTTGTTCTTATCGATATTGCAAGTTAATATATTAATCACAATGGCATCCGGCTCTACATCTAGTTTGGACTTAGCAAGTAGAAGTCATACCATTGGAAAGAGACCCCTTGGAAGCTATAACCCCACTTGGAAATATAGCATAATTGGACTGGTAGTGAGCTTCGTGATTTGTAATTGGTGCAAGAAGAAGATTAGTTGAGGCATCATTCACCTCAATTACCATCTTGCATGCATTCCTAATCGCAATGCTAAGCCATGTAAAACAACCCTAAAATAGGTGAAACAACAGATGTTGGCACTTCTTGCAGCACTAGATGAAAAGAAATTGTAGAGGGCCAAAACACAAGCAGCTATACAAAAAGATGTTGCTCTTAATTTGCCAAGAGAATCTAATGTGGATACGCAAGGCATTGTGAGCTCTGGTCACAGTGCACATATATGTAGCCCATCCTCCTCATCTAGCTCAAGTAGAGCTTAGTCACAAGGGTTTTTGGTGCCTATAAATGTACTAGGTGCACAACCTTCATTGGAAGCTACAGAGTGGAACAAGGGAGTGCACAAAGAAGCAGATAAGATTTTACATTTTTTTGGTACTACAACAACCTTCCCTTCAATTTGGCAAGCAGTCCATATTGGGAGTGTTTGGTGACAACATTGACAATTGTAGGGAAAGGGTACAAGGCGCCCTCTCCAAAAGACTTAAGTGGCCGATTGCTCCAAGATACTATTGGAGATGTACAATAAATTGTAAAAGATCAAAAGAAGCAATGGCAAAAGTTCAGATGCACAATTCTTTTAGATGGGTGGATAGATGCAAGGAACCGCACCCTCAATTTTTTAGTGGCTTAAAATGGTGAGTTAGTTCTTTTGAAGTCAATCGATGACTCCAACAAAATAAAGAATGTAAAAAAATTGAGTTTGATGTTGGAGGAGGTTGTTTTAGAGGTGGGCATACAAAATGTTGTCCAAGTTGTTATTGACAATGCAGCAGCATATGTGGCAGCTAGAAGATTGCTTCAAGAGAGGCATCCAACACTTTTTTGGACCCCTTGTGCAGCTCATTTCCTTGACCTTCTTTTGGAGGACATAGGCAAAATTGATTGGGTGAGACTGATTGTTGAAAAAGCAAGAGATATTGCTAAATATATTTATAATCACCCATGGATTCTTAACTTGATAAGAGATCACACCAAGGGGAAAGAGCTTGTGCGATCGGGTGCTGGTTTGCAACTAATTTTCTAACATTGCAAAGTATTTCTAGTTTATTGACTCCCGTGAAGCAATTTTTTTATGAGTCAAGCAGGGCAAGATTCAACTTATTCAAAGAAGGTTGATGGAGAAAGAACCACAAAATTGGTTTTTGATTATGTTTTTGCGAATAGAGCTATAGAGATTGTCAAGGTAACTTCAAACTTAATTTACATTTCAAATTGAATCCTTTATTTTTAAACTTTAAAAGTTTTTAGTTTCATTGTAAGTTGTAACTTAAATTTGCTTGTACTTTGTACTTAGTGGATAACTAAGCTATTGATGAGGGTTTTGCAGAAAAATTCAATGGGATATATTTATGAGGCCATGGATAGGGCCAAAGAGGTCATCCAAAACTATTACAGGGGGGATGTAAATAGATTTTCCCCTATTTGGGAGATCATTGATCGAAGGTGGAAGCCCCTATTTGGAAGATCATTGATAGGAGGTGGAACAATCAACTCCACCAACCCATTCATGCAACAAGGTACTACCTCAACCCCAAGTTTTTCTTCTCTGATAGCTTCATGGAAGTTAATGGAGAGGTTATGAAGGACCTATCCACATGCATTGAGAGGATGGTCCCAAGGTTGAGGTGAGAGACCTCATCATTTTTTAGTTGCAAAATTATAAGAAAACTAGGGGGAGGCTCTTGTCTTCACTATTAGCTTTACGAGGAAGAACCACCCAAACACCAAGTAAGATAAATTGAAGTCTTTTTCTTGCAAGTTATAAATTATAATTATTAATAGAATATTCAATATTATTTATTTACAATATCTTGAATATCTTTTTTGCAGACTCTTGGTGGGAAGATTGGGGTGGAAATACCCCAAATCTACAAAGGCTAACCCTTCAAATTTTGTCTCAACCTTGTAGTGCTTCTAGCTGTGAGCACAACTAGAAATTGTTTGACACCATTCACACAAAGAAGCATAATAAGTTGACTCAACAATGCATCAATGATCTAGTTTTTGTGCAATACAACCTTCAGCTTCGCACAAGAAAGATGAAGGACCAACTAGAGCAGCTTACTGATTTGGATGAGATAGATTCCTAGAATGATTGGACTGTGCAAGATGATGAACCCTGCTTGTTAACAGAGGATGAGATTGTTGATTTTGAGAGGCAAGCTATGGAGAATGTGGCTGCACCAAAAGCAAGGGAGATTGGATTGTCATTGGATAACATTGATATGGCAGAGGAAGATTCATTGCCATCTAGCAATAGGTGGAGCCATAGGTACAATCTTCTAGGCCAAGCAAGGAGCCACAATTGAGTGCAAGGACTATACCCTCTACCCCTGAATTTTTCACTAGAAAGGAAAAGAGAAAATTGTAAAAACTTGTAATTTTTTACTTGCCTAGATATGCAATTTATGATGATGATTTTCAAAGACAATCATCATAATTCATAATAGTCATCAATTAGCAGCTAGCTATTGTATCCACTATTTACTTTTGCATAATAATGTGATTTTGTAATCCATATCTATTCAAGAATCAAATATAATAGAAAACACTTCCTCATGGTTTTTTACTCATTTGATACATTTTGTAATTGAATTTTGCAAAAAAGTTTTGTTTTTTAAGAAATTTAAGTATTTTTTAAGTTGCTAAGTTTTTGTCAAGTCAAAAATTTTGGGCTTGCCAAGTACTCTCTAAGTCCAAATTTGTGAACTACGCCTAGAACCACATATAGAAAAAGAAATACTTCGTGAAGCAAGGGCTAGAGTGGAGAATGTTATGAATAACAAACGACGTCACTCAAATACAAATGCAAGTACGGTAACAAATCAATTACAATTCAATACAAATATTGCAAGGCAAGTACTTCAAACTACTGTAACAATTAAAGTAGTGGATTGATTACAAAGTATTCTTGAACTTCGAAATGCTATTGTATTGAGGAATAATGAGACAATGCATGCTACAACTTCAACCAAGTGATCAATCTAATATTACTGACAATTAACACAACAAAGAAACCAAAGGTGATGAATACGGAAATCGTTGGGAGGAATCTCATCAATACAATTGTTGATGGAAAATCTGGTGCATATTTCGAGAAGAAACTTGGAGAAGTTTGGGCAAGACAACTATTTGGCCCCCAATATTTCAACAAGTGGGTGCAGATCAACAAGGTATTAAGGTAAATTGAAATTTTAATGGACCAAAAGATAATTATCGAAACCCAAGCCTTTTTGTTAAATTTTTTTTGGTCATTTCATTACAAAAGAAAGCATATGATGCATTGTTGGTTCAAGGTTGGCTAGTAGCAACCAAAACGGACCACAATTAGAAAAAATAATGCAATCTCCATTGACAAATTGACAACAAGGGAAGTAGCTTCCTCAAATTCATCAAAATTGGACTTTGAAGAAGAATGGATAGAGAAGCAAGTTTAGGGTCCGATGGAACTGAATGAAAGAGGGATTTTGGAATTACAGTCATGTTCGAAGGATGAAACAAATTCTCTTTGTGGCCAATTTCACTAGCAAATGGAGGATTATGAAGTATTTTTGTCAAATTGTAATTTTATTGAAGCTATGTAGATCAATGAAGATGAACAAGGATTGTGCGATAATAAGCAGCCAATGAAGAAAGACTTGGAAAAAATGAATAGTTTGTATCTCATAGTACAAAATTCATAAAAGTCAACAATTTTTGTTCCACCAAACACACTGAATTTCACTAACAATTTCCAAATCAATGAAGTTAGATTAGGACATGCTTCACAGGGAATTTACAAGAAAAATACCATACAAAGAATCAAATGGAGAAAGAAAACATGAGGAAAAAAAAAGGGCCCCACAAAGAAGAAATAAAAATAATAATTGAAGTTTAGGATTGTGTGGGGTGGAAAAGTCAAATATTACAAAATTAAATATTAAAGATCCCCTTAATACCACCATACAACCATGACTTCCCCTACCATATGGCTTAATTCTACCTTCCCTATACAACTTGCTTATATAGAATTTACATTTTTTATGCAATTTTTGACCACTACATGATTTACCCCTACTACATTTGTACAACCTAGTTGTTCTCTAAAATTAAATTCTATCACCATATAGTCTATTCCTTTTACCTCTATCATACAGGATAGCTTCCTCATTGCTACCATATAGTCTATCCCTTCTACTCCAATAGTACAATTTTGCCCGGGCATCACTTCCATACATATCCCACATATTGTTGTATGACCTGTTATAAATACTATTGTATGAATTGATCTCTCATGCACCATACGAGCTCTTTGGAAAATTCATATCTTTCATCCTTCCATACAACTTATCTCCATTTCATTAGCCGTACACTTTTTGTTGCGTAACGCCTTTACTATTTTTCTACAACCCCTCATTGATTCCATCATACAAATTGTATCAACATTATTCACCGTACAACCCAAATTACCTTCCCCCACCATATGGTTTGTAACTTCGTCACCCATCATACAACCTATTGGAATGTGGTTTTGCCTAAGACAAGATTGGGTTTGTTCTCAAAGTTTGACTGAAGAAATTATAGCCAGTTCTTCCTTAGACTACTATGACTTTGAAAGAAACAAGGAACTCCTCATACAAATTAGTAAACTAGATAAAAGTGCATTCTAGAGTATGGGGATACTAAACATATTTTCATGATCAAAATGCTTCTAACTATCTAGGTTTAGTGATCAATTGGGTGCAGCATTCTCAGCCTCCAATGTGCAATCAGATGGGGTTCCTCGGTTGGTTGGTCATAAGCATTATTCACATATTGGCACACATTGGTTAAATACTCCAAAAACTCTATTTTTTGGCTTTATAGGCATTGTTTTTTGCCTCTTAAAAAATCATGAAAATGGTGTGCACCATGAAGATCTGTGGTTGTGAAGGGCTTCATTTAGACTTGTTGGTGAGGGCTCTGCCCCTCAACCCCACCTTATGACAAGAAACACGCCTAGGGAAGTACCTTAGATCCCATTGGGATACTACCCTAGATCTTGCTAGGAGCACTACCCCTTGACCCCATTGGGGGCATTGCTCCCAAACCCCCACCAAACTCATTTGATTTACCAAGTACTCTCTAAGTCCAAGTTCATGAACTATGCTTCCAAGTCTACCTACAAGTTCTCTACAATATCGTCATCAAGGTGGAAACTCTTACCTAATGTTCTAATGTTTACTTGTTTTCTATCATCTAGAAGATAGCATTTTCTTTCTGGGGGATGATGTAGCTAGTGTATGATGCCTATTATTAAGTTTTGATAAAATATGGTTTATCTAGCTATGTATTAACTGTTTGTTGACTTTGGGTAGTTATAAAAGTCAGTTAATCAATGGTTGTGTTCCTCTTGGCAACCATTGGGTCCTCTAAATATATTTTGTATCGTCAAGGAAAGTAGTATGATCTAATTGGATCAACTCTGATCTTTGGCTGACCATCTTTGGTCTACTTCTATAATAACTTCGTGTGTGAATAAAGATATATTTTACTTCTTTGTCTAGTATGCATTGTTATTTCTTCATTATTTCAAGTATTCATTTTATTAGATAGGAAAGTAAACACACTTGTGCCAAACTTCCTTGATCCTATCAAACTCTAATGGAGCACAATTTACAAGATCTTGCTAATGTTGGAAAACACAAGGAAAATTCAGTCCATTGAAGTTTGAACAACTACTTATGTTTATTCCAAACACCATCAAGAGTCTTGATAATGCAAAAGTGAAAACAAGGTTCCTAGATGTGTGCTAACAAATATAGACATGAAATTCCACTTGGCTTAGGAAACCATCATTGGAAAGTTTAAAATCTTATTTGTCGATAACTATCCACCGCAAACCCTTGACCCTATCATAAGTACTCTATATTCTCCCCCCAAACTAGGTAATTTTGCTCATTAAGCATAGAAGGGGAAGATATAATTGTAAGCTCACAAATAAGGGTTCAATACCACCAAAATCCAAGAATTTTGGCTATGGCCTCAAAAAGATTAGTTACTAAAGTAACAAATTTACCCACTTAAAATCACATTTTAAAATTTTAAAGATTCATCAAAGAGAGATTTTGCCAGTTTTCACACTGTAATTTGTCAATCTGCAACCAATTAGAAATTGCTGCTTTTTTCTGCCTATTTTTCCCATCTGAAATCAATTGTGCTTTGCCACTTGGCATCTTGTGCTTCATTGAAGCCCTTATAAATGTTTAGAACTTTGTTTGGGCCATTATGAGTCTATTACAAGCCTGTCTTATGGAAAATCAACTCCCCCACATGTCAATAATCAAATGTGCCATGCCAATCCAAACTGAAATTGCTGCATGTCCTCATCTGCAGACCCCTCCAAGGGTTGTTCCCACTGAAAATTCGAGAACAGCTTTTGAACTTGTGACCTCCCACTTGAAGCAATCACTCTAGTAACTGCACCCCCAATTTTCCTCTAGCAACCAAGGGGTGCCATCAGTTATTATAAAATCACACACTGCTAAAGAATATGATTTCATGAACCCCTCTACCACTTCACCCCATGAGCACCAACTCTGCCCATCAGCATCACCCAAACACTAGCAAGTCATCACCAAATCTCCACAATGCTAAGAAACCAACCAAAACACGTCACTCGGCACCAAAGAACCTTTCCCACTAGAATTAAAATATTGAAAATTTGAAGCTTTGAGAAAATATCCTTTTTGGGTGAAAAGTCAACAACCTTTGACTGTGATTTTGAAGAGACACACGCCCAAACCAGCAAAAGTGCAATAAAGAGACCTCTGCTGATTTTTGGAAGAAGTATGCTGGTTCTTTAAGATCTAGGTAATTCCAAAATTTGTTAAAGGATGAGAGTTATTTGAGAAACCTTCAATTGGTAGTATCTTGGGCAGAAATAATAGTTGGAAGTCATTGTTCACATCACATGATCTTCAAAATTCAGCCAATAAGAGTTGAAACATATCCATCCAAAAATGCAAGATGACAAAGAAAGCATCTTCAAAGCCCTAGATCCAAGCTGAAGTAAAAAATGAAGTTAGTTCTCTTCAAATGAACATATTATGGGATAAGAAAATTATAACAATCTTCAAGTTGATTGTTAAAGCCCCCATGAACCTTGTGCCAGCTGAGATTGAAGCTTGGGAGTTTATTCCCTAAGGCCTAATACCATGCAAGAAATGTGTCTTAAGTTTACATGATCTAAAATGAACTCAAAAAGAGCATGAAACCAAAGAATTGACACCAAAAACTTGCTAATGCTATGTAACCAAATAATACAGTATAAAAGGAAGCAAGAAAAGTCACTGGATTTGGATAACAAAATGAGATATAAAGTTAAACCCCATCAATTTAAACATCAATATGGTAAACCCTAGGAAAAATTTGTCAGCCCTAAATGTGATGTCCCCTCCCTAGACAGTCCTCGGGAACAGAGCGTTAGCCCTTTATTGGACCCTTGTGGGCTAGCCAGTTTGGATAGAGGGTCAGTGGTGCATTTTGGAGAGTTTGTTTGTTCGTGTTTTCAGTGGACAGTGTTTAGATCACAGTGAGCGTTGGCATTCCAGGAGTTCATCGCTTCTGACGGCACGAGATTATCCTGAGTTTTGAGCATATTACGGAATTTTAAGTGATTAAGTTAATTTATTAACTTAAAACGCCTTTTTAATAAAGTCACATTGACTTTATTTATATTTTATATCACTTAAATGTCAAAAGGGGGATTATAATATTTTAATAACTTTAAATATTATAAAAGTGCGCTCAAACTATTGAAAAGGAATATATTAAAATATTATAATATTTTAATGATGAGGAAGGCCGTACTTTTCTTGAAATGCGTGCCATTTGGTATAAAGGCATTTCCTGGCAATAGAAACTCATCTCTTTGACTATTTCGAATTGCCTTGTGCATCTTTTCTTTGAGCATTCTCCTAAGAGTAGGGTTTGATCATTGTGTCCATTGGAGAACGGAAAACTCTTCAGTGTTGAGTACGTTTGAGGCTGTGAGAGATCAGCTGAATCCGTACAGTTGAGGGCTTCATACAGAAGTTCTACAGTTGCAGACAGAGCTTAATTTTATGCAGTTATTTGTTCTTGATAATAATTGAGGGTTTCTTCTGGAGGCGTATCATTCTACAGTTCAGAGACTTTTCATCAGGGATTCTACTTTTGCTTTCATAAGCCGTACGGCCTGCCTTGGGTTTTAGCTTCTATCATTGGCGCCTAGACTATTCAGTGCATTGTGACCTGTTTCTCGGCAGGAGAAACCACTTCTGGAGCTTTGGCGTGCCTTCATGCTGATTTTCACCATTTCCGGCTGTAGATCTGGCCAATTCTTTATATAAAATAACTGGAGTTCCTCGGGTATGTCTGTTATGCATATTCTAATTGTTTCAGTATAATAACAGCTTCTGTATTTCCAATTTGTGAGTTTTCGCTTTAAATTTCATTCTATGAGCAAAAATATGCTGCGCCCCTTCTCTTCTGTCTATTAAGATTTCTTTAAAAAACTAAAAAAAAACAATTAAAGACTTAAGAAATTGGGGATTTTGAGCTGAGAGCCAACAGGGCTCATCACACTAAAGTAGGTTAGCTTGACATACTAATCATTCCCAAGGATACTGCAACTTGGTGACTCATTGAATCTGTATGAAAACATCTCCAGGATACCACTATTTGGTAACTCATTGCTCCTGCTATAAAAATTATCCGATGGATATCAGAAACCACTGTCTCATTGGGCACAATAAATTGGGTTTAGATATGCAACAATGGTGTTTAGTATCATGGACTATATGATAGTTAGGATATAAACATGAACTCTTTAGTGCCCTTAATATGGAATCAGTTTTGTCTATATATCTTCATTTCAGAAAATAAAATTAAAATAAGTTACTCAACCTTAACAAGATGTCAACCAATTTATTAATAAAGTTGCCATAGGATTGCCCTTTATCATGCTTTAATATAAATTGAGTTATTGGACTCATTTTTGCCAAGGATATATTTGTCAAATTTATCCTTTGTTGGAAACGCATTAAGGTTAACTCAAACCTGCTAGCTTTGACATCAATAAACAAAATGAGAGGAAATGAAAATCAGCAGCTAACACAAGTAATAGTTGCTTACAACAGGAAAATGCAATAAAAAATACAATAAAGAAATGAAGGAAAATAGAGGGAGCTGATTTCAAAAGAAAGTAAATCATAAAAAATGGAAAAAAACAGGAATATATAGCTAACAAAAATCTTATGATAGGTAATGGTTGCAGAAAAGAGCTCACCTCCTCTCCTCCCATCTACCTTCTGAGAATTTCTAAGCTCGTTTTCTATTCATATATGGCATCATTGCATCTTGAATCCTAGCATTTTAAGCAGAATCTTTTGTATTTTTTAAAGAAACTGCTTTTGGGACTCTTGTCTGCCCTTCGTTGAGTCTTTTCTCTATGGCCTGCCAATGTATCTTTGGGGTTTGATCTCCAAAGAAGGATATTCTATGTGGTTCACCCATTGGGCACCTCAGAATTTTCTTCACCACTTGCTATTGTTATGGGCATTTCTAGTAGTTTTCGAAAAATCTTCTATATAAAGTTCTTATAAAAGATGTGGGGAATTGCCCCTATAAAGCGTCTGCTATTTATTTCCTTCCAAGTTTTAGCTGCTGATATTGCCCAAAAAGCACCTCTCTATTTCTCAGCCCATTTCATTATTTCTCTAGAGGTTCCTTGTGCTGCATGGGTTCTCTATTCCCTGGTCAGGATTTTATGGCTGTTTTTCAGCTTTGCAACATTTTTGGCCTGTTTACAAGGATGTTCTCAACTAGCTTTGAAGTTCATTATTTTTAACAACCAAAGATTGGTGTCATTCAAGCAACTGATTGGCACTTGGCCTCAAATGAAGCTTTGAAATCTATGAGTGAATCCGTTGGTTTGCTGCTAGTTAGGCCTGGATTCAGGTTTTTTCTTCATCTTTGATTTCGTGACTATTGTTTTGCCATGTCTACACCTCGTAGAACTCTTTTATCTCTTCCAGAATTGGATAGTGCTTTCTTCTGAATACGGTAAAAAATATCATTTTTGCTGAGAGCTTTTACAAAAGTCTCCCAAATGGATACTCAGAAATACCATAGGCCCCTCCAATTTTGAGGAGCCACCTAGGAAGGTACCTGTGCTCACTCTAGAGACTACTTTATTACAAGTGCTTGTGGGAGGAATGAACCTCTATTCCCCTCCCTGCTATTCTTTGGTTTGTGGCTGATTGTATGAATTTTGGTGAAGCTACTTGGGAAGACTGACCTTTGCCTCCTCCCACCTCTCAAGTCAAAAAAAGGAATAAATTTCTATGCTCTTTTTGGTCTGCTTCAACAAACTATGTACTTCCAACTCAAAGGTTTCAGAATGTACCCTCTTTCTTTTTTCAGATTCTCTTTGCCTTGCTCTGTCGAAGTTTTCATAAACTGTCATCTAGGATTTCCCTTTTCTGCATTGTAATACTGCCTCACTTAGGAATCATCGTGTAAGCTTTGTTACCCTTTTTGAAATGGAATGTCAGTGTTCTAATTAAAAATAATATATTTCTTACAAATTTAGAGTAGCATTCATCCATAGTAGTACTTTTTTAATGAATGCTAATGCCAATACTCACCATGCTACATCCTTCTATAGTACTGCAACAAGTAATTGAGTACATGAAAAGGAAAGAAATTGGGGTAAGCAAAAGCTCCAAGACCATAGACCACCTAACAAAATACAAAAGTTGTGCAACTTAAAATCTCATTTGCAGATCTACAATAGAAATACTTCTGCCAAATACCTTCACAGCTCGTACTGAAAGAGAGGTGAAACCACATTCCTTTGCAATCCGTTGGTCCAAAGGACCTTGGCATGAGGCAAGTTTAAAGTCACAGTCTCTAAACAATGTGTTCAAACTAACAGCAGCAATATGCTTCTCCAATAATGTCAAATTTCCTCCCACCTAAACCAAACAAGGTAAAAATTAGAAAATTCATAATGGAGCAAACTATGAATGATTTAGCAAAAAAAAGGTCATGATCAAGCAAATATTAGTAGTTAAATTATTTGCAACCAAATGACCCAAAAATGTACATCCCAAAAATGCCCGAATAATAGTCTCACAACCGACATATCAAATTGCATATACTATTAAACTTCAGGAATGTGATAAGGTGAAAACATATTTTAAAAAGTATATTTGAGATTTGCATGTAAGAAGAAACTAATCTAAATAGAGCCAAAAACAAATTTGATCATTAATTGAGTAAAGTTTTAGAAAAGTAGGAAGCCCTTACATTGAACAGCCCATTAGCTGTGAAAATACACCAGTAACAATCCAATTCCTAAAAGAAGATAATCACAAGACAAATATGGGATGGTGCATTTGCAAGCTGCCGTTAGGATTTCACAGGTTCAGGGAGTGGCAGACAAGGAAGCAGAGGCTGCTGAAGATGGTGAAGAGGAGGATCATTGAGCATCTTGGCTTGTTTCCTTTTCAGGTACAATTGTTAAGGAACCTTCCCCTGTCCCCAGTGGTTGGCAGGGCGGCAATTACCTTCTACCACGTGGCTTTTGATGCTCTTCCTCTCAAAATAAGGGCTCAGCAGTTTTGGGTGCAAAGGACCAGTGTGGTGTTGCAGGTTTTGCAGGCTTGAGTAGGAAAGGTTGAGCAATCTTTGTAGACACTTTTCCCTTTCTCTTCCTGCAGTTAGGTCTTTCTTCTTCTCCTCCTAAGCATTGGGTTGTGTTGAATGAAGGTTTGCAAGAGGATCAGATGATTTGCAGAGATTGTGAGAATGCTTTAAATCCTTCACTTTCTTGCAGTGACTTTTGTTTGATTATTCTGTTGAGAGATAAGGGGAGTTTATTTCCTAATTTGATTAAGACCTCAGAGGTTGTGCCTGAAGGGAATAGGAGAATTGGCCGTGATTTGAGCTTTGTTAATGTTGTTGCCCCTCAGGACCGGATTTTGGACGGTGGAGTTAAGGATTCTATGGTGAATAGGGGGTGTTATCTAAAGGATCTTTACACTCCGAGTATGGTGGGTTTTTCTAGGGGATATCGCACTCTTATTGGCATCCAATTCAACTGACCTGTTTCTCCCAGATGAGAGTGTTGCAGATGTTTTCTCAGAGGATGAGTTTAAAGCTTTAGTTTGCTGATTTGTGAGCAGAAATCTGGATGCAGTTGAGATTACAAGGTGGATGGAGTCCTGTTGAACAGATACTGAACGGAGCTCTCTCTATTCTTTCTAAGGGTTTCTTTCTTCTTTCCATTTGGATGAAGAGAGGGAATTTGTTTGGAACCATGGGGTTGTGGTTTTATGAGAGATCTTGTTTCTTTATGTGTCTCTGGTATTCTTTCTTGAAGGCTCCTATTTGGATCTGTTTCTATAATCTTCCTCTAGTTTGATGATCAAGCTGCTGGTAGACAAGATCAGATGTTTTGTTAAATTTGATCCAGATCTGGATGAATCCAATAATTGCTTTGCCAAGGTTTGTGTGTACATGGACCTTTCACACTGTTAATTTTAGGACCAGAAATGATTTAAGCAGAAATAAGACAAATTCAAACAATAGAACACAGCATATACCCTGGGAAAACCCTCCTCCTTGAGGGAGAAAAACCCAGTAACAATATATCACCTATATATTGAATAAAGTAGCAACAAGATGCTTTACAATGAGGCCAATCACAAGGCCGATATGAGACAATGACAATGGCACCACTTCTTGATGCAAGTACACAACCAATGAAGAGTATCGAACTTCTCCTCAAGCCAATCTGCTGTAGCAATTGAATTCCTTCAGAAATTTATGTGAACTTACTTTAATAATGAATGAATAAGAGAGAGCAGTGCCACCTATATATACATGTAGATAAAGCTTCTCCCAAACAAGACGACCTTTCACAAGAAGTCGGCCTCTTACAAAATGATGTGTCTTTTACAAAAGGTGGCGATCATTTTATTTAAGTCGGCTACAATAAATAAAATATAAATTATTATATGAATGGAAGCGCCTCTTCATCAAGGTCAGCTTCAAATAAATAAATAGCCACGGCTTTATTTATTTGCTTATTAATTTATTCAGGTGAAGGATGAAACCCGTAGCTATAACATCAACACACACCATCTTTCCCACTCTACTAACATACAGTACTCTCATGGATCTTGGTTATAGTTTGTGGATTTTGAGGAATTGTGTTTCAGGTTTTTCACTGTAATCAAATTGGGCACAGGATATCAGCCTGTTTTTACCCTTCACAAACTTCAGCAGTGTACTGTCAAGTTGCAAAAATGGATGACGAAAAAGGGGATACCCAATGAGAACTTTGTTTGGAAGAACCATGGTTGCTTCATGGCAAGCTGAATGAATGCTTCTTCTAGGGAGCCTGTACTTGTCCCTGTGCAATGGGATGAGAAAATTCCCTTAACAGTTGCGGGAATTTGCAAGGGTTTGAGGCCTTGAAAGTTAAGCAACAGGTGACAGATGTTGCAGATGCAATTCAGGAGCATGTGGAGAGTTGTTATCTTTAGAATTTCCCTTCTCAGCAAGTTGTTATGTTTATGTGCTTGGAACATATCAATGTCCACAAACGAACAAATTAGTTCATTGGACTCAAACATAAGAAAGTCGCAATAGCAAGGAGTATTAAAATGAACTCAAAAAGCTAATAATGTTATCGACAACAAAAATAAAATTAAAACACTAATAAGCATAATGGCTTGTAGAGATTTAAAACCAAATATGTAACCTCTAGACAAGTCCAAAAAAATACAAGGATGTGATCCCAATACGAGTGGCTATACAAAAACAAGAATGGAGTTGAAGACTACCACTGGAGACTAAGGCTAAAGATGAATGGTAATTCTAGACAGTGTCAAAGTTTAGAGCAAAGGAACCAAGAACAAATCATCCAGCATCATGAGGGATCAAGACAAGTTTTGATGATGTTAACAGGAAAATGACCCAAGATAAGAGAGACTGGCCAGAAAATCCCAGGAGAAAGAAGGGCATAACCCGTAGAACCCTCCTAACATCCAAGGCCAACAAATCTCTAGTGATATAGATAGATTTTGCAATAAATGTTGTCCATAAGCTTACATACTTGCAAAGTACTCACAGGAAATTTATCATAGCAAGTTTCCACCATGTTTACTCGTAGGGGTCTGAGCGATGAGTTTTCGGCAACTTTTGGTGCCAAACTCACATGAGTACTTGGTGAGTCCCAACACTAAAACTCATGGATGTGGAAAAAGCACAACAATGCAATCTGTATGTGGAAAAAATAATACAGTTATGGTGAATAAACACTAAATTTGCTTCTTTATAAACCCCCAAACCCACACATCTCTTCCTCACACAGAATTTGAACATCCTTGAACAAATTGGAGTGAGTTTGTAATAAATTTGAAGAGTAGATTTAAGGAAATTCAGGTTTCCAAATTAGTTTTTTTCTTTTTCTCCAAGCATGTTAATTCTTTCTAGAGCAGATTTGAGGAATTTGGGGTTTCCAGATTAGTTTTTTTTTTTTTTTTCAAGCATGTAAATTCTTTCTAGCATTTGAACATCCTTGAGCAGATTGGAATGAGTTTATAGCAAATTTGAAGAGCAGATATGAGGAATTTTGGATTTCTAAATTAGTTTTCATTTCCTTTTTTTCCAAGCATTTAAATTATTTCTAGCATGTAAATATTAGGTTTACAAAGACAATTTACAATTTTCCATGCAATAAATTTGATTGACATAAACTTTATTGCTGACTTTGACTAGTTTTTGTCAGTGTTACCCCAAGTTTCCAGGATGGGGGCGGCAGGGGGCAGCAGGACGAGTCCCCAAGTTTCCAATTTTTGAGGCTAAATTTGGGGACGACAGGGGGACAGCGGGGGGGACAGCTATATAAAATATAAGGAAAATTTTAAATATATAGGGAAATTTTAAATATTCATATGAAAACATGGATAAAGCATGCATAATATACATTATAGAACCTTAACATATAACATTTGTGTTCAACATTCTTTGTCAATAGTCAATATGCATTCATCCTCTTCATTATCAAGTTATGTCCTTGTTTAATCTGAATTATGATATATTATAAAATTTCTTTTTTTCTTTAAATTTTTAACTGCTGTACTGCTGTCACTGAT
Source organism: Sequoia sempervirens (assembly GCA_007258455.2). Taxonomy (NCBI): domain Eukaryota; kingdom Viridiplantae; phylum Streptophyta; class Pinopsida; order Cupressales; family Cupressaceae; genus Sequoia; species Sequoia sempervirens. Next base: position 4,289 of record VDFB02256366.1, on the reverse strand, counting down.
TGATTAAGTCATGTCTATTGCATTTTGAATTTGAAAAATTTATTTAAGTATCCATATATATATGGCTGTCCCCCAAAAATGGTGCCCAGGGTGCCATCCCCAAAATGCATCAGCTGTCATCTTGTGGAACATTGTTTTTATATCATTTGGAATGTATGAGTTTGAAATTCAATATTAAATTCTTGCTAATAATATTTAATCCAATAGATCTCTTATAATTTCCAATCCTTATTTCTCTTGTTTCCAATCTGCTTGATTGATCCCAATTGATGCCCCTCACAAATGGTTTGCTCTTCCCTTCAAAATCTTCATTGGTGGGGGAAGAGTCACCTCTTTCCACTAACATTCTTTCCTTGGTAAAGGACACCTCCTTTCAAACCCTGCGCTGACTTTTTTCCTTCCTTAATTGTTAATGATCGCTGCTTTTTAATTTAATTAAGGTCTTCCTTTACTTTATAAAGTCTAGTGCTTCCTTATATTAATAGGGAATCACTGCTACTAATATTTTCCTTTATTAAGGAGATTGGTGTATGTTTTGGAAGGTATTTACTGCAGGTATTAATTATTAATTATTTAATTCCTTGTGAGAGCCATGTCTTCATGGTGGAGGCATGTCATTCCGCCCTTCCCAAGATCGCTTGTCCACAAGCAATTCCCATTTAGGATGCTCCTTCTTGTGATGTAATTAGCTTTTGTTGTGATACTTTGATGTAAATAGGAATTGGAAATTCTAAACCAAGTGATGATTGTCTTGGTTATGTTTGACTCTATGTCCCTGGGGAGTAGTTGTTAGTATACTTGCCCCAACTTGACTACCAATAAGGTTAATAATATCCTCTAAAGTATGAGGACAATTCTTCTAGCTCACGCACTTCTATTTTTCAATAACTTTCAACAACAAAACCAAGAGTTGGAAATTGGCAAGACCTGCCATCGAAGACAAGTTTTCTCTCATTTCATTACCACCAATATCCTAGGCAATGAATACAAACTCTTGATTACCCTTGCTGAAATCCAAAATGATAGAAAAATGTGGCATCCTTCATGATGAATTATGGGGATTTTGTGAATATCAAGATCCCACTTCCTTGTGCAAGGCCCATTTTGCTTTGAGTAAAAGGATCTACGTGTCTTTTACTATAGGGTGTACCCTCTTTCCTAAACAATTAAATGGAAATAAGTACACAATTTCCCTTAAATAAAGTTTATTTTATTTCACATGATCATTCAAACAAAGTTGAGGCAAGTTCGTTTCTAATGAGAATGTAAAATAACATATAGGGTTTTTGTAACACTTAACCCAGTCAAGCATCTTTCAACATATATCACCTTGTCATAGACTCATAGGTAATTAATGACATGATATAACCTTCTAAGTATATATTTCCTAGATAATACTTAAGTACAAAATTATTGGATTGATCAAGTACAATAAAATGAAAGATGTACAAAGTATTAAAATTCATAGCAAACAATTATCGCCCACAAACACTTCATAGGACTTAAATTTATAGGTTTACATTAATATCTAATTCTTGTCCAACTTCCAAATCATTGATATATCCCCATGTTTGACACTAAGATTATTTTCATATCTTGGGAAAGTATTGTTTAATTTCACCTAATTTATTTAAAGTTTAAACATTATCAATTTTTTCCCAAAGTTTGAGAGGTAAAAATGATCCTGGGATTTGTGGGTTATGGGCCCATAACTTAAAATAGACTTATGTAACAAATTTGGGTGTAACTTGATTTATATCGAATTTATCTAAGGTACATGTATTCCTAATATTGATGTCCTTGATTTTTAATCATGAATGTAGAGCTACTCTAATCAAGAAAAAGGGTTTAGGAGAAGAAGACCCTTGGATGAAATGATCTACTCTAGATATTGAACATAGAAATGAATTTGGTCCCCAAAGCACAATCTACTAGATCGGTTTTGTAGGTTACAAGGTAGATCCAGGCATCACCGTTGTTCGATGGATGTGGGATGGATCATATGTGGTATGGACTTGATTTGTACATTATAGTCTTGTTCAAAATGAACAAATTACTCTTCATTAGAACAATTGTGTTCCTCCTTCATGAAGCTTGATGAATATAACCTACAATAAGTCTCAAAACATAACCCTCAAATTATGGTGTCAATGGTTCTTTCCAAAATATCTCTTAAGATCTCTCGAAGAGTCCAAATTTGTATGTTACTAAAGAATTGAGTTGTCTTCATTACATTCTAAAAAAATGTTGCTTTCAGCATATCAAACTTGGTTGAATTTAGACTAGATTTTTATTATTATTTCTAATTTCAAATAAGCATGTTGATGATAATAATTCACACTATGATGTGTTAAATAGGGTGTTATGGGTAAGACCAATATTCTAGATAAATCATTGTAGATTGTTTTGGAATATTCTTGTGGACTTTAATGTTATTGTTTGGCTTTTAAGAGATTGGCCATCCTAGGTCAAGATGATATCTTGGGGCACTTATACCTCAAAGTTTTAAAGTAAGATAAGCTTAATCCATCTTTGTATCTTAGTTATGCCTAAGTTTCCATGACAACTAGTGCTGGCAACATTTGGGTTTCCATTTGAGAAATGAAAGTCAAGTTATATCGTTAGATCTTATCATTAGCTATGTTAAGTTGTTATGATTGATTGTTCTTTCATTGGGGATCTTATGAGATTAAACCTTGTATGATCACCTCTTGGCCGTTGTGTTGAAAAAACAGCTCCATCTTTTGGAAGTCTTGGTCATATCTTCCTAAGGAGTGCAACTATTGGATATCTACTGTGATGTCCCCTTCCAATTGACGGTCTGGATAATTTATTAGCTTATCTAATTCCCATAGGCTAATAATTAAATCAAGGGAATTATTTATTAATTAATTAATTTTATTCCTCAAGCAAATATTACGAATATTATATTAAAGTGACTAAAGTGGGACTTAAATATTATAGTCACTATTTCCCTCCTAAAGTTAAATATTCAAATATTTGTGAACGGTTATTTCACAGGAGTCTACATAAGGTGCGTTCGGAAAGGAATAAATCATCATTGGAATTATATTTCTTGTATTGTTGAGAGCTCTCAAGCTTGAGGTTTCGGGGTTTCGATGGTGAAACAATTCCACCCTAGCCAATGGATTTGATCAATTTCGTGAGTCTCCTTTGGAGAAAAAATTGCAAGAGTATTTGGATATTTCAATTACACTTCCATCTGTTCTTCCTACTGGTCAATTATATCATATTCATCATTCAAAGTGGGAAATAACTTATATGCTGGCCAAATCAATCTATTGCTCAAGTACATTCATCATACTTTGTATTCAAACCTGGTCAACCAATCATTTCATAGTTGATTATTGGTATTGTAGAGGCTCAATGCATATTTGGTTTAAATAATCAACATGGAGAATGTGAGTTTGGGTGCTTCCAAGCTTTTATAGCCACCGTCCCTTTTACCAATCATTGGAATTATAAGCGAAGCCTCTATATGGTTAACAGGTTGCCTAATATTATTCAACCACATACTGATTATTATCACTGCCACCTTCAATAAGGAATAGCGACAACTCTATTAAGGGTGATTGGAGCTAGCATGGAAGGCAGAAAAGTCAATAAATCATATAGCGTCCAAGTCATTAGAGGAGCCATTGATTATGCCAAGCTAGTCATGAGCCTCTAGAAGAAGTGTGGAAAATTCTTTGAGTGAAGCAATTATTCTTCATATAGAGCATATTTACATACGCCTGCTGCCATGTCATTGGAGGTTGCTCAAATTATATTTCTTTCAAATACTGGCTATAGCGCTGCATAAGGTGCCAATACATTTTCCAGAATTCTTTGTATTTAATGTACTACATTGCAATTTGAATATCAGATATATATTATAATTATTATTGCTTCTGTCTACTTGGACATGAATATTGTATGCTCAGTCCTATTTTTACTGTTATGAATTTCTGTGATGTAATTGCTGGTGCATTAATATTAGTGGGGTACTTATATGGATAATCTAGTGCATACAAAACTTATTTGAAATTCAACTAGAAACACCACAAATCAGTTTGTAAGTGAGCTGTTTGACAAAATGCTTGCATCTGTAAAACTGTGAAAAAAATCGTAAACATCTGATCATTTTGGGCAAGGGTCATTGCAATGGTATCAGAGTTGGTGTTCCTGCCAACCTGTAGCTTTCATGAGTGACAAAGAAAGAAGGTACTATAATAGGGAGATTAAGAAACAATGGCAACCTACTCAGGGTCTTGAAGGGGAAACCATTT
>VDFB02256365.1:0-47854 GCA_007258455.2 Sequoia sempervirens | reverse complement strand
CTCCTTGGAAAGGGTCCCCAAGGTCAATTTCAAAATAATCTTTTACTTATCACCCCAAAGGACCTTTAGAGTAGATTTAATTTGTTCCCAATTGCTAAGGAGGCTAAGTGGTTGATGACCATTCCAGGCATCTTCCCAAAAGAGAGTTTTCTCCCCATTATTAATCACCTAGGAAAGGTGAGGGAGAATAATAGATCTGCATGAGGAAGGATGACATGAATTGTTATTAACATGATGGAATGTATATATTGTGGATCTTTTTTCATGAAAACAAAGTGTGATGAGTGTGAATTAGGAGTATGGAGCAAATTAATGAATTTAAGAGAAGAAGTAAAATATGTTGAGCGACATTGAGATATCATAAGAGGATGTATTCGCCTATTGATGCAAAGCAGGTTGAGTGAAATCAAATCTATATTTATTTCTATAATATGAGGTTGAAGCCTCTTAATTTGAGTTGGTGCTCAGTGATTGTGTTGTAGCTCAATCATAGAGGATTGGTGTCTCCCTTTAAGGTTGTAATTCTCGTAGGTTGGTGCCTGCAAAATTATTATAAGTTCTATATTATTTTTGTGAGGTTGGATTTGGGCAGTAGTTCCAAGCAACTTTTCTTACCATGTCTTCTACCTTCTAGGTTTCCACGTAAATCTAGTGTTCTCTTGTGTGGATGTGTTCATTACTTGCATTACCATTGATTATGTTTACATAGTTTTATGAATGCAATGATTTAAAGTAAAAAGTATTAAATATTGATTCACCCCCCTCTCAGTATTTGTGTGTCTAACACATGAAAATATCTTAGCTCTCCAATGCTTACTAGTGTTGGTCATTCCGCAATCACCCTAACTTTCTTTGGGTCCATCTTCAATCCTTTGGCAGAGATGAAAAATCCCAAATAGACCATTCTATTTTTATGAAGCTACACTTCTTCATGTTTATCAACAACTTTTCTTCTCTCAATTTCTAAAATACTTATCTAATATGTCACAAAATTTCCCTCTTTTTCTTCCTAAAAATTAGAATATTGTCCAAGTAAACAATGACAAAGTTACCCAAGAATTATTTCAAAACCTCATTCATCAGCCGCATGAGTGTACTCGGTGCATTGGTTAATCCAAAAGGCATGACTAACCACTCATATAAGCCTTCATTGTTCTTGAATGCAAAATTCCATTCATCTCCTTCTTTGATTCTAATATGATGGTATCTACTCTTCAAATCTATTTTGGTGAAGTAATTTGCACCACCTAGACAATCCATAATGTCATCCATCCTTGGTAATGTGAACATGTACTTGATAGTGATCTTGTTGATAGTTCTTGAGTCTATGCACATCCTCCATTCTCCATATTTTGTCGGTACTAATATTGTTGGTACCACACATGAGCTTAAAATTTCTTTGATCAATCCTTTCCTCGTCAAATCTTGCACTTGTCTATTGAGCTTCAAATTTTTGTTGGTGTCATCCTATATGCCATTTTGTTTGGAAGACTTGTTCCAAGTACGAGATCTATGTGATGATTGATACTACAGATTGGTGGTAGTCCATTTGACATATTCTCTGATACAATATCTTGATATTTTTTCAAACATTTCTATGGTAGTTCCTCTTCCTTTATGGTGGTATTCTCTACATTTGGTTGTCACACTTCCTCGGGATTAATACAAAACATGTATGTTCTCATGTTTCAATCTATCCAAAAATTTCCTTCCATCCACCAAATAGATTCCAACATTACCACATGCTTCAAACTTATGCTCCTCCTCCAAAGGAATTAAAATATGCTTCTTCCCATCCAAGGTCACAGTATAGGCATTCTTTCTTCCATCATTAATAATTTATTTATGATCACATTATCATGGTCTTCCCAACAAAGTATGACATGTATCCATTACCATAATATCACACAATACCTCATCATTATAAGATCCTCTATGAAATTTCACCAAACATTGTTCACTTACCAGTATCTTATGATCTTCTTGAATCCATGCAATCCTATATGGGTTTGGCTATCTCATCCTCTTCAAATTTAACTTCCTTATCATCTCTTCAAAAACTATATTTTTTGCACTTATCAATGATGAATTTACTGCACTTAACTTATTATTTACATATCATAATGAAAAATCTTTTCCTTTGTGCTTGTTCCTCAATTGTCTCAGTCTGTGATAAATCTCTTATGACTAATGATTCACCTTTCTTAGTATTTCCAATAGATCTTGGTTACCCAACAAGCTCTTCCTTCGCATATGTTGCTCTTGTGCTATTCTCTCCTCTTTTACTAGCACTCCCTTGGTAGCATTCAGATGCTCAATTTCCTTCTCCTCCAAACTTGAAACAAGTTCCTCTAAATGGTTTCTTATTAGATCACTTATTACTCCTTTGATATCCATCATTGTGGTAGGTATTGCTACTTCCTTTGTTACCGTGGTAGGAATTTTTGTCGCTTCTCCCTTGGAAACTATCATTTCTCTCATCTCTACAATGTGGATTTCCATCCCTTTTTTGCTTTGTAAATATTCTTCTTTTATCACATTGTGGTCCACCTGTTTGAAATCTTCCTCATCTACCTTTTTTCCTTTGTTCAACTTTTAGCGCAAGTTGATAGGTTTCTTCAATTGTTATCATCCTTACCAAACTTGGTTCTTCTTGGATTTTTTTTTGAGGCCATTTATGTCCTACACTACTCTTTGTTGGCTTTAGTATATCTATTCCTTATGAACATTTTATGGAACTCCTCAATTTACTCATTCACTATGCAATATTTATAACATTTCCAGTTCGTAGTTACGAGGTATGAATTGGTTTTTTAGCTTTTTCACCATCTTGCCTATTTTGTGATTCTTTCCTTTCCTCTCCTATTTATGTCTAATTGAACTTCTCTCCACCAAATAGAAACATGACCTTTCAACTTAGTTTTAGCAAATATGACCCTTTTTTATCCTCAAATTCAAAGTATTCTTTCATATCTTCATTGACCTCATCATATCAAGCATTTCTTCCATTCTTGCAATAAAATTGGCCATACTAGGCATCCTCCTTCGTGGCATCCTTCCTTCAAATCTAGTGCAACTACCTCAATTTGGCGATCTAACTACAAGGTTGCAACTACCTCATAGTCAATGCTTTATTAACAAACACTTGCAAGTTGCCTCAGGTCAACCATTTATTCACCCTACGATCTTCTAAAATGTCTTTTCTCCCAAAGGATTCAAAACTCACTCTAATACCACTTGATGCAATTACAAATAGAGGGTCTAGAGGTAGTAAGACTATCCAGTCGTGCAATTGAGAGTTAACACAACGAAAATAACTTAGAATAAAAATAAATTATCATTGATTCAACACATCAGAAGGATTACATAATGTTTATTTTCCTACTACATGTAGATTACAAATTGAATCACTAGTTGGGCCATAGGATTATTACAATCTCACATGCAAACATATCAATGATTCAAGAACTTTAATTTTAAGGTTTTAAAATTTTAGAAGAAATGGGTTGTGAGATTTAAAGCCTTGGTTGAAAAGCAAACAAAATATAAAATAAAAAATATTATTTTAAGGAATTTAATGAGTTTTATAAGCATGCAAGTATTGCTCAAAAAAATACTACTACATGTACACCTCAACAAAATGGGGTGGTAGAGAGAATGAACTAACATTGATAGAAAGGCCTAGATGTATGCTAAGTGGTACACAACTAGGTTGGTGCTTTTGGTCAAATTTTGTAAGTATTGCATGCTACTTGGTTAACAAATCTCCTTATTTGAATCTTGTTGATAAAATTCCTAATGAGTTGTGGATAGGTAAGAAACCTTGTGTTTCATGTTTAAGGATCATATTTAGCCATAAGGCTTATGTTCATGTGCCTAAGGAAAAGTGATCTAAATTAGATCCAAAAGCATAAGAATACATCTTTGTTGGTTATTTTAAGAATGCAAAAGGCTATAAAATTTGTAATCCACTAACCCAATAAATGATCTCAGCTAAGAGCACTTTTAGATCCTAAAAAATTAAAAGAAAAAGAGGGAAAAATAGTACATTTTGATATGATGATTAAAAAGTAGGAAGATACACATGTTGAAGAACAATATGGTGGATTAGAGTATTGAGAGGAAGAAGAGGGTTCAATTGAGGATTTTGAGCAAGGTGAGTAGGTTGAGCATGTAGAAGAATAGACTTAGGCCCTTACTCTTACCTTGAGACAAGACATGAGACAATAAACTCCAATTAAAAAGTACAACCCACTAGATTTGTATTATGTATTTATTTTTTTATGTACTGATGATGAATCAAGATGTCTTAGGGAGGATCTCTTAAGAGGATAGTGAATCTTGGATACAAGCCATGTAAGAGGAGATGGTGGCCTTAAACAAATTTGACAGTTTGGATCTTGTTATCTCCTTAAGCGAAGAATGTCTGTTGGTTGCAAGTGGGTTATTTGGAAGAATTGAAAAAATAGATGTTAGATTATTTCACATAGGATATAAGGAAAGATTTATATGTGACCAACTAACAGTTTTGTGAATGAAATAAACAGTATTTGCTTTAATAGGTTCAAACATTCATTATATGGTCTAAAATAATAGGACATGAGAACATTTGACTCTTTGGGCTGAACAAGGAAGTGATGAGAGATGACCAGGCACTATATTGCTGAAACTGACCTAGACAGATAATTCTAAATATCTTTCTTCAGATAGAATGCAGGAAGATCAAAACTAGTTTTCTTGGGCTGAAATGAGAAAGGATTTAGAGACTACTAAGAGAAACAGGCTATTGGCAGGGAGATCTAATAAATCTAGGCTACATGAAAACTTTAGTTAATTCAGGAAACCAAATGCAATTGACATTTGTAACAATTTAGTATGCATGATTACAAATTTGAGAATATTCTTGTACTTATTGACAAAAAAAATTCTTTAGATATATGTCTCAAATCAGATGATGATTTTGAGAATATGTCTAAGGTGTCTTATGCTAGTGTTATTGGTAGCACGATGTATGCAATGATTTGAATTGGACCATATATATAGCTCAAATAATGGGAAATTTGAGCAAGTTTATATCTAACCTCAATAGGTAGCAGTGGAATTTTGTGATCACCGAGGAGTTACATCCAGTGAATATAAGAGCAATCTTACATCACCAAAAATAGTTCATTCAAGTTTCTCAGTTTTTAGATGTTTTTAGATTTTTGGATACCCTTTTCATCATAATGAAATTCCCAATTCATGGTTTTTATTTTCTATTCCTGGGTTGAAAGATATTGTAGTTTTAGTTGCCCAAATTTGCACCTGAAAATCTTCTAAGTTAGTTTAGAGCCTTAGAGCTCCAAGATAGCCACAGAAACTTACTAAAATAGGCATGTGATTTGTGAATTCTTAAACTTGAGACTACTTTCCAGCAGTTAGCAGATGAGAGCCCTGAGGATCAAAGTTATAGCCCAGAGTTGGCTTTTCTAGAAGATACAATTGCAAATGTTCTTTTGAAATTTGAACTTCAAGTTGTAATTTTTCAGCTCAAACATAAACTCAATTTAATGTTGTTTGTCTAAATAGGAGCTCATTTATGGGCGGGTTTCTAATTTTTGAGGGACAAGTTAAGCATTCTTGAAAGGGTTATTTTAGCTTTACGTAACTTACATGTGTTGTAGAACTTGGGGATTTGAGATCCTCTGCATGTAAGAAGCTCCATTTTCTGAATAATAAAATTTATTCTCTTGTTTGTGGGTTATTTTCTAAGTCTCGGGTTGCACCCTCATCATTTTTTTAAGAGAGTGTTTAGATATGTTTGAGGGGCCCTCTAGATTACTATTTATGTTATCATGGTACAAATTATATGGATAAGGCATTAGACTTATAGGGGTTTGTTGATGTAGATCATACATATGACTTGAATAGTTGAAGGTCCACTAATGGCTATGTGTTCTTTATGTTTCTAGTCGTCCAATTAGTTGGACAAGTAAGAGGCAACCCATGGTTGTTTTATCCGCCACCAACACATTATATATGGTTGTTACATGTATCTATAAGGAGGTGGTATGGTTACAAAGACTATTTTCAAGTATTGATCTTAATTATATAGGGTGGTTAGAATTGGTTGTGATAGTTAGAGTGCTATTTGTTTTGTAATGAACCATATGTACAATGTTCTTACCAAAAATATCAATGTTCAATATCATTTTGTTCAAGAGATGGTAGAGAATGAGAAGGTGTAATTGAAAAATATTGACACTTAGGATAATGTTGTAGATTGCTTGACAAAGCTAGTAAGAACATATAAGTTCTTTAGGTGTAGGGCCTATGATCCTATAGTTGATGGTTCTTGTTGATGCCATTGTAATGTATAATATAAAGTGAGAGTATATTAAGATTGTGTGATATTTAATTACAATATTATGATCATGATTGTTGGGCCTAAAGGGTCCTCTTGACCCCTTGACACTCTTATTAGAGCCAAAGGCGACACCAAGGGGGTTTGGGGGAGTTTGCCCCTCTTATAATTTTTAAGGTCAATTTCATCTTTTTTGGAAAATTTCACTGAGATTTTTGGTTCACAATTTAGGTGCCCATGGCATTGTAAGGCCACCTTTTATATGTGGCTATTAACAAATGCACATGCATGAGGGGTGGGTGTAGTGAATTTTATATAGATTTCGTAGGTATATTAGGGTTGCTAGAATAATGAAGGGATAAACTGTGTCGTATATGTACTTGCATGTTGCATATAATATATATTTGTATCTCTCTTTGATGGTGGAGTTTTTCCTACTAGTGTAAATTCTCCATGTACATCCAATGTTATGTGTTTATTTATCATTGTTTGTCAATTTTTATTTGCTTCCATATAAATCTCTTAATGTATAGTCCAATATTGTATTAATAAAGTATGAAATTTGCATATTTTTAAAGGACTAATATTTGTAGTACTTTACTTGGCTTTATCAAGAGGATGGACAACCATACATGAACAACTATATTATTAGAGCCTTTTACAAAAAAATAACCCACAAATCTTACAATCTAAAAATTATTTAATAACGAATTAAAAATTATTTTTAGATGATAGTTTTCTAGATTCAAAAGCACACAATTTTTTTTAACTAATTATTATTAACATTTATTTAATTAATCTAAATTTATTCAATGTAACTATTTGTTTTAAAAACCCACGGTAACTTGGTGGGATGACAGGGAATCTTATGTGTCGCTGAGTTGGGCTCGGGACATCTGGAACGAGAAAGCAAAGGAAAAGGAAAGGTCCTTTTATAGTCCACGATACTAGGCGATCTGTTTTTGGGTCTACAAACAGCTTACAGTATATGGGACTCCTCGTACTCCCAATATGAGGGAGGCACCTAACTCGTGCTCCACAATACGAGGTGTACATACCTTACCCCCTGCAGGAAAGAGTTAGCAATTTATGGTACAGTCCAGTCTCTATCTTCATGTGTCCATGATGGCTTTGTTGGCATCATCGAGGTGACAACATTTGTATTGTGTAATGCTCACATTTACACTCACACGTTTTGTGGGTTTTTTATGCCTCACTGGGTGGTTCATTTGGCATGTTAATGGTTTTGGTGTGAAGATGGAGACTCCGGTTTGGCTCACAGCATCGAGAAAGCTTTGGGAATTTTTTAAAAGGATCATAGATAGTCGACTTAGGTCTGTTTTCATGGAGTGGGACTCTTTGGCAATCGAATCCTACAAATTAATATTGGAGCAGGAGTTTCTTATATCCTTTGAGCACTATCGCACGATTGCAGACATTACATCTCACTTTGTGGCTTTGCTCCTTGATTTGGACTTACCTAAGGCAATGATTCTCCTTATTGTTCGCAAGCTAGTAATGGCGAACCTTCTTGGTGGCATCAACGAGGTGCGGATCATAGCAGAGCCAGGTGTGGGTTTGCCTTGTCCACGTGACATGAGCAAGGTTTTCATTTCGGGAAGCCATGTGAAGCAATATCCCTTTCTCCTAGATATCAAAGGGAATGCTTTGAAAGAACATAGGGCTCGTGCTTCATGCGGGGTGATTTTTCTCAAACATCTTTTGTATCTAAAATTAGCGAATGGGGTTGACTGGAGGGGCCTCTTCCATGAATACCTGCAAGTTGTGGGTGTGTTGCTCGACTAACGGTGTGGTAGGGATCCTTTTTTTGGTTGATGCTTTTTGTTTGCAACATTAATGAATGATATATTTTTTGGGGTGAACATGCCAATTTGTTTGGTTTACCACACTGTTTTCCTTATTGAAGGTGGCATGATTCACGGTATAATATAATGCATTCTGTAACATCTAGGGTTTGGTTTGTGGGTGGTTTTTTTTTAAAATTTTTTTGTCAATGGTGGGAATGAAATGTATGGGGTTGCATGAACATCTATCATGGTGGCTCTATGTAAATCTTTTTACATATAATAAAAATCTGTTTACGTATAAAAAACATTATTTGTTTAAAAAATTATTAAATCATAAATTGTTAATTAATGTCAAAGGTGTATCCTATTTGAATTGAACCAAGCTAATTTTAGAAATTGATGGCGTATAATTCAGCAGAGAGTGCAAGACGATGCAAAGCATCGCAGTCTTTGGAAATTTTCAAAAACAACAAAGTCAATGAAATATCAGTTTTATCGAATAAAAAGTGTGGGAAATAATCAATGCCTGCACTCTTTCTTTGTAAAGAGCTTCATTCTCTGACTGCTTCAACCATCCCATTGCTCGATATGTATCTTTTTGCAACATATTGCTATTGTAGAATGTAATTCCCAAGAAAAACAACCATGACATGGTTGTCACCAATTTTCTACCTTGTGGTTTAAGAAAAGCCATGGAAAACAATCAAAAGGATGGCCAAAGGCTTTAGAAACTCTCAAGAAAATGCAATTGGTAGGTGTAAATCCATACTCCACAACCTCTACTACCATTCTCCCTACCTGTGCAAAAATGGGCACTTTGGAACAAGGTATGGACATCCATCAAAACATAAAGGATGGAGGAATTTTGTCAAATGTAGTTGCAATTGCCCTATCAAACATGTATGCAAAATGTGGAAGTATAGACAAGGCACATGAAGTGTTTGACAAGGTGCCTCAAAGAGATGTGGTCTTGTGGATTGCAATGATTGTAGGATACACACAAAATGGATTTGTTGAAAAGGATTTAGAAATTTCCAAGCAAATGCAATTGTCAGGTTTAAAGCCAAATTCTGCAACCTTTGCTAGCGTCCTCCTTGCACATGCCAAAATGGGAGCTTTAGAACAATATTTACACCCATTGAAGCATAAAGAACAAAGGAAATTTGTTAGATATTATAGTTGTGACTACCCTGGTAGAAATGCATGCAAAAAGTGGAAGTATTAGCAAGGCATATGAACTGTTTGACATAATACCTGAAAAGATCTCATCTCATGGACTACAATGACTCCAGAATATGTATAAAATGGATTTGTTGAAAAGGCTTTAGACTTTCAAGCAAATGTAATTGATAGGTGTAAAGAAAAATTCCACAACCTTTGTCAGGAGCTTCAAAATAGGGTATGGACATCCATCAAAGCATCATGGAAGGAGGATTTTTTCAGGTATTATAGTTTAAAATGCTCTGGTAGACATGTATGCAAAATGTGGAAGCATGGAAAAGGCACGTGAACTGTTTTATCTCATGGAATGCAAAGATTGCAGGATATACACAAAATGAATTGTTTTAAAAAGCTTTAGAAACTTTCAAGCAAATGAAATTGGCAAATGTAAAGCCAAACTTCACAACTTTTTCCAACATTCTCCCTGCCTGTGCCAAAATAGGAGCATTGGAATAGGGTATGAACATCCATCAAAGCTTAAAGACCTTTTCTCTCCCTCTCTCTCTCTCCATATCCCTCACCTTCTCCACCTCCATCTCCATCTCCATCTCTTTCCTTTCATGGGATAATATACATCATCAACTTTTCCCTTCACGACCTGGGAGCTTCTAGTTAAGAAATATGCCCAACTAATATAGTGGCTATGAGGGTTACCCAAAACTAACATAAATATATTATTTAGTAAGTCAATTGCTCATCTTAAAAAACATGAATGAAATGGATACAAAGAAATATAAAAATCATTATGAGGAGGCAATGAACAACTGTACAAGCTGATCTAATCTTAGTATACTTCAAATTCTATTGAATCTTCATTAATAAATGTATAAGAGTGTTGGCATTTAAATTAGCACCTCTAGAGTGTTGATTGTAAACATTCAGCTATTTCAAATGTTTTGCAACACTTCTTCGTTATTTAAAGAGGAGAAGTCCCTCTCTGCTGAAAGCAATGCGTAAGGAAGGGTATGGTAAATTAAGGTTCCTATCTTTTTGTACTTCAGGGGTAGGACACAAGGGTGCACAAACACAATGCGCCGCAACTAAGCCTTTCTTCTGGTTTCTACAAATCTTAACTACAACTATTATAGCTTTTAATCTATCCAATACCTTCAAGGTAAATAGAGCATGAGGGTAAAGGAGAGGGAATGAAGGGTTGGATCACCTGAATTTTCCGTCTCTTGAGAATAAGACCGAGCCTCTGAACTCTCGGGTATACATCGGGATAAGGTTGGTACAAGAAAACACTCTTTACGGTAAACTAGATCTGAGACCTGCCAAGGAGGAGGAACCCCTATCCGAGGTATGGGCAAGGAAATGGTTTACAAGAAACAACAGATAAACGATGTCTTGGCCAACAAGCTTGCTAAGGAGGAGGAACCCCTATCTGAAGTATAGATTGAAGGACAATACATTAAACAACAACAAACGATAACTGTTAATGACAAATATCCAAGGAGGAGGCACCCCTATCTGAGGAGGGAAATGAAACAACAAGCTATTTGAAACAAGATGTGGAAATAACTCAAATAGGTAGATCAAAATGCAAGCGCCTTTTGATATTCTTCTTCAAGCTTTATTAATGAATTACAAAGGTTGGGATAGCAAAGGCATGAAATCATGCACAATTACAATCAACCAACGAACTCTCATCCAAGAGTGAACAAGTATCCGCTTTCAAAGCTGTTGGCAACAATGGCGCAACAATTTTGCATAGCAAGTAAAAGTTAAACAAACAATGAGCCCAAGGCTCTTATAGAACTCAAAGGAGTGGACAACCCCAAAATCTCCTTGAGTTAACAATGAGTTCTTGCCAATCAATTAGCAAGATTTATTCCTAAAAAGGGGGAACAAGCAATTAACTGGAAAACTACTTCAGTTAACTGAAAGTAAACAAAGAGTCAACTGGAAACTACTTTAGTTGACTGAAAGCAAACTAAAGGTGAACTTTAATTAAAGTATCCCTCCAAAATATACATCCACATTTAGTGGAGATCTAAGATCCACAAATCATGGAAGCCGATTAGACATCCTTAATCAGTGGGATCTGACAATGCATGATTTAAGGGGTATGGAGTTAACTTGGAAAGGGGCATCAAGTTAACTCTAATTACATTTAATGTCATCTTGAGTTGACTTGGTGTAGACATCGAAAATATATAGATTGATATCACACTCTGATCTACTAACATCGTTTCTTCCTAAATCATCCCTCGGTCTAACTGTTTAATCAAATTCCCTTATCTGATTAAATTCATCAATATTCTTTAACAAATAAATTATTTTGTCTAATTGTCACCTTCAGCACAAAACTGACCATCTGATCTAATTATCCCTATTTAATTAAATAATCAATTTATTTGATTAAATCTCTAAAGTTCATCTCATAAATTAAATAAATTAAAACCTACTACTAACCTAACACTATCCCTCAAGTAATTAATTAAATCAAACCACTAATTAGCCTCTTATCATATTCCTCTCTTTTGATTTAAATTAATCCAAAACTTAAATCAAATTGTCAAATTAGCTAATATCCCCTTTAAATTAACTTCAACCTCGACACTTAATCCTAATCACTCAAATCCTCTAGATTTTGCAACTTGCACAATTAAATCATTTATTTGATTTAATAATTCCCTATTTTCATTCAAAAAAGGCATCTAAGTGGGAATATTCCTCAAATTTGAAATCTCCCCCCAAAAGGACTTGTCCATCCAGCAAAGCATTTAAAGCTCTTACATTGTCTCTTACATGTCTCCCACTTGGCATTTAACTCATTTTTCATCCCCCCTAAACATGTCATCTCATCAAATTCAAATTTCAAATTGCACAATCCTCAAAACTTGCTCAACCTTCATCCTCTCACATGTTGACAAGTGGCATCATATCATTGGTTGAATCTTTGTCCCACATTGATCAAATTTGGACATCTCTTCAACTTATCAATCTATAAATAAAGAGCTTATATCCTTATTTCATCATCCACATTCCAAGCAAAGTTACCATGCTAAAATACTTAGCAATTCTCATCCATCTCATTGAATCATAGCTAGGTTTTTTGCAGATTTTAGTTTGGAGCATCATCAATCTTCATCAAAGTGGATCATAATCTTCATCAAATCATCAAAGCTAGTATTGGAGTTGGGAAAGGGCCAATTTTCACATCAAATTGGCACCAACTCCCTCAAGAGATCAAGAATTTACATTGCTTTCATAGGATTTAATCTCTTTTGTTGATTTCTCATTGTATTGCTTTCATTTTCCTATTTAAAGCATTGATAAATGGATTTCTTGAGGAATCATGTTTCTAACTTGCATTTCAATCTTCTAATGTGTTTGTTTGTTGTGTTTTGCAGGTATTAGGATCATGGTTCACATATTGGCGCTAGAAGGAGGGCTGATCAACAGATTCTAACACATTTTAAAAAAAAAAATTGCCGTTTTTTACAGTTTTGTTCATAAATCCCTGTTTGAGCACTTGGTCACTGTTATAGCACGCCTGGGAACTGTTATAGCGCGCCTGGTCACTGTTATAGCACACCTGGTCACTATTATAGTGCCCCTGGTCACTGTTATAGCGCGCTTGGTCACTATTATAGCGCGCCTGGTCACTTTTATAGCGCGCCTGGTCACTATTATAGCGCGCCTGGTCACTGTTATAGCGTGCCTGGTCACTATTTTAGTGCGTCTGGTCACTGTTATAGCGCTTCTGGTCACTGTTTTAGCGCCCATGAGTCAATTTTAAAATGACCATATCTTGGTCATATGAAGGTTGGAAATCGAAATCAAAATAAAGAGGAGCATGAGGATGATATTTTGTCTAATCAAAGTGTTTTTTAACACTTAAGTGTTTGTTTAACACTTCTTCAAAGAATTTGTCATCCTTCTCCTTCTTAGGACACTAGTTTTCAATTGGGCTTAAAAAGAACCTTTTTCATTTCTTGCAAAGGCTAAAATGAACTTTAGGATCACAACATACTAGATTTGGTTTATTGGATTAACAATTGAGCAAGGCAATTTCTCACACTTCATTTGGTGCTTTAAAATGAAATCATCATTGCTTTAAGGGTTTAAAAAGAACAAGTGTAGTTTTGTTTGTTTGTGAGGGCTTACTTAGACTAAAGCCATTGGAAAAGGATGTATGCGCTTCTCTCGCGCTTTATAGCGATCTTGAGAATCAAAAGGTCTTTTCTATGACTTTGGGTTGAGATAAAGCAATCACCTCCACACTTCGATTTGGGCTTAAAATTGAACAAACTATTGTGCGAGTGTGAGGGGGCTTTGTTGCGATATTCTCTCTCCTTGTTGCCTACAAGGATTGATCGAGTTACGAATATTGTTCTTCATTTGCTTTTGTTTATCCTAGAGGGCCTGCCTTGGGGAAAAAGTACTCACCCAAGGGAACACTCAACCGGTAACACTCTAAAGCCAAGAGTATTTTCACGAAATATAAATGAGGGTTTTGGTTAAACGCCATAATCACGCTACAGCTTGGCTCCCCACAAGATGGATTCGGAAGGGGACTCTGTCGCATGGGTCAATCTCCACCTAACGGAAAGTCCTTACTAGAACCCATGTGCTAGAATTTTCCAAAATTCCTAATCATTGTTGGTGCAAGAACGGTCGCCGGCCACCCCACACTCTAATCCGCCTTCTTAGCAGAGATGGAAAGCATGCCATGGAGTTTCATGGTGTTGATGCTTGGCTCCGCATTGACATTAATGAGCCATGGGGGAGTCAAGCACTAACCATCCGGCAGAGATAGCCGGACTCTGTCCAAGTGGAATCCAACAAATATTGTCTTTACACATCCATGGGATTGTACTTATTCTTGGGTTGCAAAATGCATTGCTTGATCGAAAACATCATGGAAACAAACACTTAACATCATCCAAATTTCAAACCCTTTTGAAGACAAATATCATTGACTCAATCCATATGTTACTACTTTCCCTGGGGATTCACATCCTTAGAGGTTCCTAAGCATTGGATTATACCTCAATTTGTCTTCTTAAGTAAACAATAGGAAAACCCTTGCCTTAAGTTCATTAAATTTCCACATAACATATCTTGTGGGGTTTGAAGAAGTTAGGACATTGGACATTTAGTTTGAAAATCTAATCAAGAAAGTGTTTGTGGTAAAAGTAATTCACTAATCAAGATGAAATCAATTGAACCCAACACATGTGCTTGTGTATCTTTTGTCTTATGGTCTTTTGAGCCAACATTGATCTTTTGGTTTGAAGGGAAAAGCATGTTTTTCAAAACCTTGGCCTTGCAAACAAGTCCTTCTTAGGTTCATTTAGGATCAAAATCAAACACTTCATCCATCTAAACATTTATCAAAATTCATCCATCCAAACAACTTTAGAGCTTTGAAAACATCATCCTAGACTTGGGTAAATCATCCTTAAATCAAATCAAAGTCATTTGTTTAATTAGGTGTGTGGGAATGCATCCTTTCTCATACATTTAATTAAATCAACCATCCTTTGAACAAGTTCATCCTAAGATCACATCCAACATCTTAGGGGTTTACAAGTTTATTATCCAAACCATCAAACAATCAAAATCAAAATCCCTAAGTCTAGCATTGATCCAAAGTCCCTAAACGTTCAACACTCACATCATTCACCTTTCATCCTTCATCTCATCATTGATCCTAAGAACCTTAGAGGTCACTTTTGTGACAAGGTCAAAATACAAGAAGAACATGGAATATAAACTAGATTCATACATCATGAGCGGTCCAAACCAACCAAACTATCCAAGCCTCACGAAACCATGGGATTATGGAAACTCACATCCATACATAGGATCACTATCTCCTACGAATATCAATAGCACAACGAATGTGAGTATGCCCAATCTGAATTTTGGAACACATCTCCCCATGATAGATTTAAATCAAAGTCCAAACTTACAAGTCTATCCTCCAAACAATCAATACATGAGCAACATCATCCCACCAAATCCCTACTTGCCAAATGTGGATGTACCAAGTGCAAGCTTTGGAAACATGAATCCTAACTCGGAAAACTTTGGAAAAATGATTCCCAATACCAACAATGTTCATCCTATCATGCCAAATATGAACATCATCCCAAATCAGAACATTATCCAAAGTCAATTTTCCCATAATCCCATTCAAAAACCACAAGTAGGCATCCCAAATCCGCTTAAAAAAAAGCCAAATCAACTATCTCAAGTGAGTCAAGATCAAAATCATGAACAAATCTGGCGAGATCAAATTGCGGAACTTTCCAAAATAGTTGAGGCATTGTGCCAAGGGAAATCTCCACCACCATTACCTACATCATTCCTTGGTTTAGGGCTTCCCCCTTTACCTAACACCAATCAATCCACCCAAATCAATCCACCTAACATCAATCAAACCATCACGTCAAATCCTTCGAATATACCTTCGACATCACACCAATGGATGGTATCTAATCAAACAAAATTGATCCCAAATCAAAATTTGGTCTCCCAAGGATCTATCACCTCGGTCAATCCAACCATCTCTATCACTTCAATCACTCCAACCACCACTATCACGCCCATCACATCTCAACCCCTCACTACCATGATTGCTCCAAGTGTATCTCAAACACTTGTCACTACATCCAACATGATTTTGAATCCACCACCACCCCCACCACCACCAATTTCCACCACATCAAACCAATACAACGCGACATTACAAGCTGCTTTTCAAAAGGGATTCCAACAATATCTAGCCATGCAACAAGTAACACAAGCTCAACAAGTGCAACAATCCTCTCAAGTTGCCCAAGCCTCTCAAGCTACCCAACCAACACGAGCACAAACACGAAAAATGATTAGAGATAACAATGGGCATTCAACCATTGGTGATAGCATTGACAATCTCCCCACCATAATTGATGAAAGAATTGTTCAAGATCTATCCATCAAAGAACACATTGGAGATGTTTTTATCTCATTCGAAGATCAAATCGACATATGTCGAGAGTCACTTTTGAATCACGATCAAAATCCACCAACAAAACTCGACAATGAGCCAATTCAAGAAATATCAACATCATTTGACTCTATGGTCGAAGACATTCACAATCTCTCCACCGCAATTGTCGAAAACCATGATCAAAACCTCTCCATCGAGGAGCACATTGAGGATGTATCTACACAATCTGATGATCAACTCACCATACATCAAGAGCCACTTTTAGTGATCTCTTTCAAGGAGTGTTAGGATTATTTGATCCAATTGACATAATGCACATCAATTCACCTATGATCATGTTGAAAATGTCTCTACATCGCCTTACGAGTTAGAGGACATATCTCAAGAATTTATTCCAAAGCATGATCAAAATCTTTCACCAAAGTCTAGCAATGGTCCTTTTCAAAACATGTTGATCCCCTTTGACCGCATGGTTACAGATACTGAAAGAACCCTGAACTCGACACTTGAGGATATTGAACCACTTACCATGTACAATGATGACATCCAAGAACCATTTATAAGCAATCCATCCTTTGGAACTGACCCATGTCAAGAACTTGATCCAAAGCATGTCAAAAGCAACTCTGAAATTAATCAAGATCAAGAATTTGTATCCTCAAGATACTACAATAATCTAATGAACACTCTCTTATCCATGCAAGATGATCATATCCATGTAGCACATACTCCTCCATCTACCCATGAGATGCTTTCTACAGATGGGCACGTAAATGATCTTCATCTAGAACAAGATTTTGTTACACAAAAAGAGCAGATTCTTAACTCCTACAATCAAACGGAGTTGTCAACATCAGGATTGGATATATCCCAAATTCAGAATAAGGACATCAGGGATGAGGATATCAAACATTATCCACTCAATGAAACAAGTTAGATAGAACATCCAAAGTTAGCGGAGCAGCAAATTGAAACAAAGTCACCTACGGTGGTCATTTATTAGAGAATACATTCTGAACAAGAGCTCCTAAAACAAGCAGAATCAAAGCATAAAGGTACTACTACCACCATACTGGGGGCAAATTCGTCTCAAGAAAATGTCAACATAGGGAGCACGAAGAGTCCTTATGATGAAACTAGTGTCGATACTACAACCAGCCACGCCATGAATCTTCATCCACCCATCACCCCATCCACCAATTGGGACCAACGTCAAAAGAAAGATTTGAATCAAAGTACAAAGAATGTTATCAATGCAAAAGAAGCTGATAAGCATTATTGACAAATCAAATACATATGGATACCAAAGAATATAAAGAAAGATCATCCCTATCAAACTCCATCAGTCAAAGAAACTATGGGAAAAAATAAAAGAGGGAAGAGTATCCATCAAAGATGTCCGCAAAAGAAACAACAAGCTTTTCAAACAACGTACAAAGTGTATCAAGCAGTTGGTCCTAATTCCATGCACACTTTCGTATCCACCCATCATTGCTCATCTTCCCAAGTTTGGAGAGTCAAAGGTTCCAAACTGTCAACCAATCCATCTCTTATCCCTAAACACACTCCATCCACACCTCCACGCATGATATCCAGTTCTTACATTGACCATGTATTGGCAATGACTCTTCATCATAAGGATTCTGAAGGCACTCTATCGCGATGTACGTACAAAGACAAAGTTAACTCCGGTATCGACGAAGCAGATCAAGAATCCCAAAAGCTGCATTCAAGTGCACGTATCTTAGCAAAGCAACTCCTTCAGGCAGGATATCGATGGCACATTATGACAGGGGCATCTACATCAGCAACACCTTGTGATTCAGCATGAGCTTAAAATCTTTCGGAAAAATCAAAAAAATCCAAAAATAAAATTAGAAAAAGGATTGAAAAATAGTAAAGAGAAAAATCGTCCTCTAGTGAAAACCGCATGGGCGGCGCTTTGGGCAAGACCATGATGAAAACCTGGCAAACAGGCGTCATGTGTGGAATCGAGCATCTACGTGCTCCACTTCAAATGAAAGCATCTCATCTCATCCCATCCATAATAAATCGAGCATTCCATCCATCTTATCCATAATAAATCCATCCATCCATGAACCATTTATCCAATCCATTCGCATATATTTGCATCCATCATCTTAGTTATCTTGATCTTGATGAAATTTTGGAGCACACTTTACGCTTGCTTATGGTAAACATCTTAACATGGGTCATTTTCATTGATCCTATCCTATCCTGTGTTATCTAAGCCATGAAGCATTATCCAAATTAGCATTCTTTATCCAAACACCTTATCTTATCGCAAGATAATCCTTGGCATCCTTTGCGTACTTACCTTATCCATCCATCCATACACCTATCCAAGCATCCATCCCATCACATTCCATACATTGCTAGACAATGGGGGCAAATATGTACATCTTGCTTGAAGAATAAATCTTGGTCTATATCGTCTAGCTTATGTGGCGATCCAAACATTAGAAAACATGAAATCAAATTGGTCAAAGCATTTGTGATCCAACATCCAAATCACTAACCCATGGCATATTTTGACGAGCAAACATCCCTTATCAAACTTCATCTTTCATCGAACATCAATCCAAACAATCACTATCAGTCGCATCTAAGTTGCACTTCAATGTCACATCAAATCATTCAAACAACTTTTTGTTCCAAATCAAGCTTCATCAAACATGATCAATCAAATCCAATCAAAAAATCATCATCTCGGGATATCCTTGTGTTGCTTAACACTATCCTTGCATTGTCGTGTATCCTCAACAATGTTATCATTATCAATCCTGATTAATCAAATCCTTGCATTGTTGTGCATCCTCAACAATGTTATCATCATCAATCCGATCGACATCTCAATCCTTGTGTTGCTTAAACACTATCTTTGCATTGTTGTGTATCCTCAACAATGTTATCATCATCATCATCAATTCATCGATTCAATCAATCAACCTTAGCTTGGTTTTCAAAAAAATCCCAAACAGAGCACTGATATCATCACACACATCCATATCCAAATCATCAAAGTCATCAAAAATCCAAAAACATTCACATCAAAAATCCAAAACATTCATAAATCAGAAAACGTCAAAACATTGGAATCGAACTACGTTGTCTCGAGCTTAAACGTAGGCAAGGCTAATCTTTGATCAGCCCCTGAGACACAAAATCCAAAACATTCGAAAAAAAATCAAAAATCAAAACATTTGAAAAATCCAAAAAAACCCAAAAACAACCTCAAAACATTTCAAAACGTCAAAAACATCCAAATATTTGAAAAAATCCATCTGTCTCATCTCGCTTACACCCGCAATAATCAATCATCCATAATAAACTGATCATCACATTCATCCTTTGGCAACACAAACTGAAACAATCACAACAATTGGCAAAATCAATCTTCAATCGTAAAATCAAAATCGAAACAACAAATCTTTTAAACGCAAAATCAAACTCTTGATCAATCGCAAACATGTCAGTCAACTTTATATCAATAGCCTATCAATCAACTTATCAAAACCATCATCATCCTATACAATGCATGTCCTAGGATATATCGTTCCAACAATGGGCATCATTTTGGATATCACCTTGGATTCTTATCCTATCAAAACAAATCCCTTTGGCTAAAGGTATGAAGAACATTGGCTTGTTTGCGTACTTGATCTTTTCTTTTGATTTATCTTATTGTGCTCATTCCAAGGACCTCTCGATGATATCCGAACAAAGGATTTAGATAGATAGGAATGGGGCAATGATCATTATCTTTTGTCTGTTGTGCTTGTTGGACATTCTTGTAAAATAACTTGGCGAATACTTGCTTTGTTAGGTACGTCCTAGCAAGGTTTTCGTATGTCAAGTGTGAACAAGAATACTCCTATCTACTTGTTGAGTCAAAGTCCATCACATTAGGTACAACGCCATCTTGGTTCTTTATACCCTGATGCATCGTGCCTACGTGTGTTATCAAACATAAGGTAATTGGCCCTTTGAAAATCCCAACTCCTCAGCAAGTAATCATCATCATCATCATCATCATCATCTCATGTCCTGTTGGAAGCTCTTATTTTCTTCTATCTCTTGCTTTTCACGCTAACATGGTACCATGACAGTTAATCATAAATCATCACCATCGCATCCATCTTGCATCCACAAACTGTTAGCATACTGCATATTGCATATCATACCATATAGAAAACATTAATCATACCACATGCATTCATCCCCATCATTGCATAATATAGATTGGTTATTCTAGGCATCTCATAAACCATACATCTATCACCCATATGCATAATCATAAAAGCATCATCATATCAAATCATGTGCATCCATCATATCACCCAAACATCATAATCATTGCATCATCAATAATGTAACTGTCATGGTACGAATCAGGATCAAGTGTGTGTAATATATCAAAATAGGCATGAGACTACCCATGGTTGATGACTATCTACATCATCAAATCTGTCTACATCAAACACATGAGTTGATGATCTTGAACCTCTTTGTCGAGAGATCGACCCTCAAATCGAACCTCTTCGCCCGATCTCTCGAGGGGGCAGTATACCAGCACCAACATAATTCTTCTTGCTGGGGCAACAATGGGGCATCATAAAATCAAAGAATTTTGAACTTTGATATCAACAAGATTATTCTTTGAACCAACGCAACAAGTGCATCGCTTCAAAGAGGGGCAAAATGTAGACATCGAAAATATACAGATTGATATCACACTCTGATCTACTAACATCGTTTCTTCCTAAATCATCCCTCGGTCTAACTGTTTAATCAAATTCTCTTATCTGATTAAATTCATCAATATTCGTCTCTTAATTAAATAAATTATTTTGTCTAATTAAGTCACTTTCCCTTGTTAATTAAATCAATTCATCTGATCTAATTATCCCTATTTAATTAAATAATCAATTTATTTGATTAAATCTCTAAAGTCTATCTGTTAAAATTAAATAAATTAAAACCTTATTGATTTAATCTAACACCATCCTTTTAATTAAATAAATCAAAATCTTTATTTAATTAGCCTCTTATCATATTCCTCTCTTTTTGATTTAAATTAATCCAAAAATCTAAATCAAATTGTCAAATCAGCTAAATATCCCCTTAAATTAATCAAATCCTGATTAATTTAATCCTAATCATTCAAATCCTCTAGATTTTGCAACTTGCACAATTAAATCATTTATTTGATTTAATAATTCCCTATTTTCATTCAAAAAAGGCATCTAAGTGGGAATATTCCTCAAATTTGAAATCTCCCCCCAAAGGACTTGTCCATCCAACAAAGCATTTAAAGCTCTTACATTGTCTCTTACATGTCTCCCACTTGGCATTTAACTCATTTTTTCATCCCCCCTAAACATGTCATCTCATCAAATTCAAATTTCAAACTTGCACATTCCTCAAAACTTGCTCAACCTTCATCCTCTCACATGTTGACAAGTGGCATCATATCATTGGTTGAATCTTTGTCCCACATTGATCAAATTTGGACATCTCTTCAACTTATCAATCTATAAATAAAGAGCTTATATCCTTATTTCATCATCCACATCTCAAGCAAAGTTACCATGCTAAAATACTTAGCAATTCTCATCCATCTCATTGAATCATAGCTAGGTTTTTTGCAGATTTTAGCTTTGAGCATTCATCAATCTTCATTAAAGTGGATCACAATCTTCATCAAATCATCAAAGCTAGCATTGGGTTGGGAAAGGGCCAATTTTCACATCAAATTGGCACCAACTCCCTCAAGAGATCAAGAATTTACATTGCTTTCATAGGATTTAATCTCTTTTGTTGATTTCTCATTGTATTGCTTTCATTTTCCTATTTAAAGCATTGATAAATGGATTTCTTGAGGAATCATGTTTCTAACTTGCATTTCAATCTTCTAATGTGTTTGTTTGTTGTGTTTTGCAGGTATTAGATTCAAATGGTTCACACTTGGAAAGAAGCATAAAGTCAAACTCAAGTATCATAAATGCCACTTGGAGGGTGTAGGACATCCTTCTTTGGTGCCTTTATAGCTCACGATTAATCATCAGTGTCTCTATCCATTCATTGACTTCATAAGCCTCTGGGGAGTTAATGCTCTGTAGAATGATGACATGGCGTCGCAACATTACCTCACCCGTTGTGAGTTGATTCTTGAAGTCTATACACTGAGATGCTGCCTCTTCGAACTTGGTTGATAAAGCTGCCACCTTAGCCAACTTGCAACTATCTGGATCATCAAAAAAGGTATTGCGGATGACGTCTTTGAACTGATTTTGTATAGTGACCATCTCAACGTATTCTCCTCCCTCATGCTGATATTCCATGCGAGGGAAAGATATTACCAACATTCTTGTGAAGTTGATAATAGTGGCGACCACCTGTCTGTAATCAATCAACTCTACTGAATGGGTGTCAAAGGCTTTCACCTTGTACGCCAACTGTTCCTTCCAAGCAAAGATATGTTGCTTGTTTTCCTTGGAGTAGACTGATTGTGTGAACCATGATCCTAATACCTGCAAAACACAACAAACAAACACATTAGAAGATTGAAATGCAAGTTAGAAACATGATTCCTCAAGAAATCCATTTATCAATGCTTTAAATAGGAAAATGAAAGCAATACAATGAGAAATCAACAAAAGAGATTAAATCCTATGAAAGCAATGTAAATTCTTGATCTCTTGAGGGAGTTGGTGCCAATTTGATGTGAAAATTGGCCCTTTCCCAACTCCAATGCTAGCTTTGATGATTTGATGAAGATTGTGATCCACTTTGATGAAGATTGATGAATGCTCCAAAGCTAAAATCTGCAAAAAACCTAGCTATGATTCAATGAGATGGATGAGAATTGCTAAGTATTTTAGCATGGTAACTTTGCTTGAGATGTGGATGATGAAATAAGGATATAAGCTCTTTATTTATAGATTGATAAGTTGAAGAGATGTCCAAATTTGATCAATGTGGGACAAAGATTCAACCAATGATATGATGCCACTTGTCAACATGTGAGAGGATGAAGGTTGAGCAAGTTTTGAGGAATGTGCAAGTTTGAAATTTGAATTTGATGAGATGACATGTTTAGGGGGGATGAAAAATGAGTTAAATGCCAAGTGGGAGACATGTAAGAGACAATGTAAGAGCTTTAAATGCTTTGTTGGATGGATAAGTCCTTTTGGGGGGAGATTTCAAATTTGAGGAATATTCCCACTTAGATGCCTTTTTTGAATGAAAATAGGGAATTATTAAATCAAATAAATGATTTAATTGTGCAAGTTGCAAAATCTAGAGGATTTGAATGATTAGGATTAAAATTGATTTGATTAATTTAAGGGGATATTTAGCTGATTTGACAATTTGATTTAGATTTTGGATTAATTTAAATCAAAAGAGAGGAATATGATAAGAGGCTAATTAAATAAAGATTTTGATTTATTTAATTAAAAGGGATGGTGTTAGATTAAATCAAATAAGGTTTTAATTTATTTAATTTAACAGATAGACTTTAGAGATTTAATCAAATAAATTGATTATTTAATTAAATAGGAATAATTAGATCAGATGAATTGATTTAATTAACAAGGGAAAGTGACTTAATTAGACAAAATAATTTATTTAATTAAGAGATGAATATTGATGAATTTAATCAGATAAGGGAATTTGATTAAACAGTTAGACCGAGGGATGATTTAGGAAGAAACGATGTTAGTCGATCAGAGTGTGATATCAATCTGAATATTTTCGATGTCTACAGATTGATACGCCAATTGCAAGTCTACAACTGTGCTCTCATCTTCTAGCCTCTTCTCTGCAATTCTTTGTTCTGATTACTGGATCTCTACACAAAGTCCATGTGCTCTATCCCGTAACTGGTATAGATTTTCCAGTATACATCTTCCCTTGAGAACAAACTCTTCCACTTGATCTCTCAAGTGTTTGTCATATGTTATCAATTATTGATGATTTTGTTCTGCGGGGAGATCTAACAATCCTGTTGGTAAGGTTGAGACGTTTGGGGTGTCATGCATCAAGCTGGTTATGTATGACCTCAGTTGTTGATTTTCAGCCTTTAAGGCTACTTTTTCTTTTCCATCCTTAGCCATTCTTTCTTTTGCGCTCACTGAAGCTATTCTGAGAAGGTCTACCTCCACTTGCCGTGTAGTCTTCCCGAGGTTAAGTTGAGACAATGTGTAGTCTTCCGCTTGAACCTCGTGTATGCTTTTCTCTACTGGTGGGGAAGCAGTCTCTATGATAATTTCACACTATGCATTCCTCTCTATGTGAACTTGCCTCTTCAACTTCTTCGCCGGTATGTCTTGTGGGACGTGGTCGAATTCGGTGAAGTCAAGTTCATAGGAGGGTTTTTCCCTCTTTTTCCCTAGGAAGCCTTCAAGCCAAATGGAGTCTCAGCGATCTTCACTAGGAGGAATATGAGGCCCTTGAATGCCTGATGTGTGAGACTATGCTAGAGCAATGTCTCTTGGTGGCGAATCCAAGTCAATGAGGACTTGTGACTGCTGTGATGGTGTTGATATTGGCGACTTTGTTTCCATAGTAGGCACCGTTTCCGCTGCTGCTTCTACTGCTGTTGATTCTACTACTGGCTCTTCAACAACTATTGTTGTTGGCTCCTTAGCAACAACTTCTTCTAGTTCAGGAGTAGTAGTCTCTATTCCTTGCTCCGGGGCAGCAATACCCATGGTTATTTCAGGACTATGTGTGGCTTTCTCCACAGGTGTCCTCTATGTTTTGGGCTTTGTAGGCTTCGACATCCTCATCCCTTGGGGAGGATTGCACCATTGCTTCTGCCTAGGTTTCCTTTTTGAAGTGGAAGGTGGTGGAGACTGAACCTATGGCGACTCTGTTCTGTGAGGTATCACCTTCCTTGATTTCTTGCTGTTGAGATAGAGTTGGCTATTTCTAACCACTCTACTCGTTCTTTCCTCTATAGACGGGTTTTCCTTGGCATACCAATCCACTCTTGGGAGTGGTTGGGAGTCAACTGAATCTGCGAAGAATGAGGGGAGAATGACTTCCCCTTCATTGTCAGATAGGCCCTCGATGTCTGCTGACATAAAATCAACAATTTGCAGGAGTCTGAACCTGCTATAGTTCCTTCTTCGCACTTCATACTCGTCTTGACAATTTACCCAATAATCTTCCATAGAAGACTTATGTGACGAGTGTTGCTCGAGATGTGTTTCATAGAGCCCTCTGGGATCATAGGATCTTCTCTCAATGAGGTACTTGAGATTAAGCCTCACCGTTTCCTGACTCATCATCTTAGCATCTGCTGCGAATCTGCATCTATAGAGTCACATTCCAACAGGAAAGTTAACAGTTGTCTTCTTCTTCAAGCGCAAGTAGACGTGAACTTCAGACAACTGTCTCAGGAATTCCATGAAGACTACCCTATCTGAGGGGTATCTTGGTAGCATGGTGGGGTGACCAATGTAGCCATACATGCGTATGTAGGAGAACGTAGGGAATTGGATGAACCAATTCGCCCAATCCGCCATTGCCTCTCTGGCTGCCTGTGAAATACGCACGTGCATCTCATGGTCTAGCTCACGTATGGTGTGCATAATGAAGTGATCACTCGTTCTTTTGAAGTCGCTTCGCTTGAGTAAACTCAAGACGTGTGAAATGCTCGTGAACCTTTTGCACACCTAAGGTTCCCACATTGTTCAATATCCTGAAATCACCTTGGAAGGTAATTAGGTATACTAGGTAAGAGCACATGTGGAACCTATGAGCTTCCAGATACCCAGTGATTTTTCGGTGGAGTGTGTCACTAATCAGAGTGGCCTAGTCATAATATTCCCTTATGCCAATGATTTTCACAATGACATAATACATCCATGACTGGAATTGATGGCCATCCTCTTCTCCAGTGATTCTATTGAGTAGAGTGATTAACACTGCGTACTCATCTTTACATTCTCCTCGTCCCACTGACTTAGGCAAGCTAGCCTTTGTCACTTTTAGCCATTTTTCAGCTATTATCTTTTGACATTTGTCCTTGGCTATTTTGAATGCCTTCTCGCATTCCGTCACTGATATGACTTTGTTGTTAGGACATGATGGAATATCAAAGCACTTTTCAATATCCTGAGGCTTTAGACTGCAAACAATTCTCCCATCTACTGCTCTGATTTCTCTAGTGGTAGGATTGTAATGCTTGACACAAGCGATTACAAGCTCCACGCTTTGTAACGTGATGGGAATGGATGCGGCTTGTAGCAACCCAAATTCTTCAATATTCTGCAATGTGATCTGATTCATGCCTTCCAGCTGCTCCAGATCAACCATTGGATTTACCTGATGTAAGTTTGTGTCAATTGTTTTCAAGTAATCATGGAATAGGGCTGTCTTGGTCCCGTATTGTACCTGAGAGTATTACATCTTGAAAAACTCAAAGATTGACTGCAAACTTGACCTTGTTCTGATAACTTTCGGAAACCCTTGAAAATAGCGCCCTGTCGAGAAGTATTTTTTTGGAAAAAATCTGGCACATGGGTTTTGTTCGTGCTTCAATGTTGAACAAGCCCAGTTCCTCATAATTTTGATACTAAAACTTTTTTGGAAAAACCCCCAAAAATAGGGGCAGCAAGTTTGTTGATTCTGGAAAATCTGATGAGATGGGTTTCTCTGGAAAATTATGTTGAATCTACCTAGTTGATCTGATTTGATTTCTCCATCGCTTTTTCTGTAATATGCAAGAAAACCTAAGACAAGAAGAGAGGAAGTAGACAAAAGATGGATTGGAAGTTTTTATCTGACTCCCTGAGAAAATTTGTCTCTGAATCCAATCCTCAAATTAGCAATCTTCTCCTGCTTCAGATCTGCAAGAAAAATTGAAGAACGGATGAAAACCTTGTCCAGATCTGTCAATGGCATCCTTGAGAGCTTATGGTTGTTCTTGATCCTTAACCTGCAATGAAATAATGAAGTAGGATGCCTATACTTAGATTATATAGACTCAAGCCTTAGATCCACAAGTTTGGGGACCTAACTCATGATCAAAAGTGATTTTGGCTTGATCTGAAGTTCAAAAAGGTGATTTCCACTGATCGTGGAGTGTTTTAGCCAAGTTTAACTCAAAATATCTTGACTTTAGTCAACAACTTGACCTTTGACTTCTTTTAGGCGTCCCTTTTGAGTTTTGCAAGTTTTTTATTATTTTCTCTCTTGAATGACCTCAGTTTGATCTTGAATCTAGCCTGATCTATTGATCCTGAGCTGTTGCTGACACATTCATTGTCGAGCTGGATCTATCCTGAAGAGAAGTGCCTGGGAGACATTATGGTAAAAAGCTGAGTTTAGTGCATCAAAAGAAAGGGCGCCTTTTCCAAGAAAGGGCGCTTTTACTTGTGCCTTGGTAAATTTTCAATCTTCATTCTTCAGCCTTTTGAAATGACCTCTCGTGCTTTGATCTAGATTTCTCGTTGATCGGAGAATCAGATGTTCTTGTTTGATATCTTGTCAGGTATCCAACTCTGTTTCGCCAAAGATGACTAGACTTGGAAAATCCAGAAGTCATTTTAGGGTTCCTTTATTCAAGGGCACCCCTCATTGAAAAGGGTGCTTTTGTCCTTTAGCATGGTTATCTTCATCTGAAAGGTTGCCTAGTTTGATCTTGATTATTTGTTGACTGCCTCATTAGATGCATGTGCTTGCAGTTGCATTGCTAAGATCTACCTAGGCTGAGAAGATTGTCTTGGGAGGCCTTTGGTCTTTTGTAAGCATCTAGATGTCCAAAAGGAAGGGTGCATTTCTTTTGAAAAGGCTCTTTTTTCTTTGATCTTCACCTTTGACATTCATTTCCTGATATTTCTTCAACTGCCTCTTTTCACTTCTTCAGCAATTGCTTATGATCAACTCATCAAATGATTTAGTTGTTTGTTTTGTTGTTGAGCCAGCAAGTAAATGTTGAAGATGACTGCCTTGGATGATCGAACAAACCACATTTGACCCTTAAAGATCATGGGCGCCCCTGCTTGAAAAAGGCTCTTTTCAGCATGTGAACTTGTTTCTCCTTCGTAATGTTTCCAGATTTAGTCAAATTTTGACCTTTTTGGGTTTCAGGAATCTCCTTCGTCAAACAACATCATTTTAAACCTTTTTCGCCATGGTTGTGTCGTTGAAGCTTTTGAAGCTTAACTTTCAGTAAGGTCTGGTACTGGCCAATCCACCATTAATGGTTGTGGAGCTACTAACTTTGTTCTTGAAAAATAGAAATAGACCCACCAGAGTAAAACATGCCTTTTGATGATTCTGACTTGACTGATGTGATCGTGAAGCCTTTTAATCCTATCAAAATCATTTTCAATCAATTCTGGGAAGGTCCTATTTTTGGGGGTTTCCCTGAAAATAGGGGCGTAAAACCCTGATTTTCAAATTTTTAGAATTTTGCACATGTGTTCCTTGATAGAAACCCACAAAGACCCTATGTTTGGTTTGACCTAAAATAGAATTTTAACGACATTTTAACAAGATTTTGTTCAATTTATACAGAATGCCCAAAAAAATTATTTTGGGTACAACAAAGAGCGAATTTGCACCTTATGTGCAATTCCCCTTTTTTCCTTTGTCCACCTTAGAAAACCAAGTTCAAAGGCTTCATTCCACCTAAGCCCGTTGCTTGCATCACACTTGGGGCCTATTTTGAGCGTCGGTGGAGGCATTTCTTTCGAGGACACCCACGCGGTGCACAAATGTCTGCACGGTGCACTTACATCCTTGACAAATTCCTGCGTTTGGAGCCTGTAGAGGCGTTACACTTCCCAAAGGAGGTTGATTTGTAATTCCCTTCTCAACCGACCGACCCAAATATGGCATTTTATTCCTCATTCCTTCATATTCAGTCCTTGAACTTGCATTTGGGGGTTGGAAGATCTTTTCACCACTTATGGACTTCATACACAAGCTTCACAATCTCACTCCAAACACTTTACACTTCACAACAGCAACATCAACACTCCATCATGTCGGTAGAGCAAGTTTGGGACCACACCATTGCAGCAAAGGCTTGAGTTCCTCTCATTCCTCCCCCAAGCAACCTTGAGTGCTCTTGGTGGAGGTGGTAAGCTTCCCTCTCCTCTCCTCTATCATTTGGCTGAGTAGCATAGTACTGTTTTGTAGTGCTTGTGTTTTTGTTACTTCTTTATCTCTTCCTTTGGTTGTTCGTGGAGGTGGGAACACCAAAACAGGATCTGACTGAGGTAGGCCCCATAACAGCCCCAACAATTTCTCTCTCCCTCTTGTGTGCAGGTATTGAAGACATTTGTTTGCTGGAAGCTTCATCACTCATGCGGTTGTAAGCATTTCTTTCCTTTCTCCTTATCCTTGTCATTTATTCTTTACTTTACATAAGTTCTACCACTTTATCACATTCTGTCAGTTCTTGGTAATCTATTTGCTAGCAGTCACTTAGGCATTTTCTGTGATAAACTCGTTCTTTGGTCCGTACGAGATGCCAACACGCCATGCTGTCGTCCATATTTTGCGTTGTCGTCCTCTGGTTGAGAGCTTGTCAGTTTGTCCAGAAAACCTTTGTGACTTGCTCTTTTGGATTCTATAACTTTCATTGTTGTTCCATTGAGGTAATATAGGGCAGTTCGCCCCGTGAGGCTCTCTGAACGAAGAGAACTCGTGAGTAGCGAATCCCCCTATATTACAATAAATATATGATTCCTTCAAATCATATTGACCAACATCTTTGCAATATATAGATCAGAAAATCATAATACATTTTTACATTACATTGAGTTTCAAATCATGACCGCAAACAAAAAAAATCCAAAATAAATGCCAAAAAAGGGCATTTCCCCCTGCTCAACATGATCAAGGAGCTTGATTTTTTTGTGTGGAGCTACATTTTTCATCCAACAAGAACATATAGAGCATATATAATTCCCGAAATGAAACCCAAAAATGTCAAAACAAATCTATCCAAAACTCCATATGCAAATCCTCCACCATTACCTAGATAAATTAGAATACTACTTGATTTTCATTATATGAGAAAAGTGGAGGCACAAGAAATGAGAAAGGTAAACACATACTCCACAACCATATCTGAGAAAAACTCCAAGTGGAGGAAAAAATATTGAGAGAAGCACCACAATAAATGTTTCAGAATCCTTTGTTGCTTTTGTGTTCAACTTTACAACATGTTTGTGACTGTAATTCCTTTGTCACATAATAGGGGAAAGGGAAGATTGATGGAATTCAAAATAGAGGAAGCTCGATTGCACACATTGTGGAAACTACATTGAGATGTGGAAGCATCAAATGGTTTCAATAGAGCATAGTTTGACACATACTAATTGTTGTTTAAACCCCTTGGATTTGGTTGTTGTATTGGCTTGTGTTAACAAGATTATTTTGGGTTATCTCTTTTCTAGAGATAAAAAAAGGGCATGTTTCACATCTCCCCATGCATTTTGAAGCTTTTTTTGTTTTGAGATCTCTATAGATCTGATGTGGAGGATTCTGATTTCTTTGGAGGACCACGTGTTGTGTAGGGTACCTTCTTGACAAGGCTTGGTGGTGGAGGAGGACAATTTGTAAGCTGCCATGTAGTCTTTGAATGACCTACCCTTTTGTATTTGCTCGCTTGGACTTTCTAACCGGGCCCACCTCTGGAGTTTCTCTAAATATGATTTTAGAATGGCTTTCCTTGCATATACTCCATACAAAAATACATAGCCAAAGAAAGCATCCAATGGCAAGCGATCTATGCCAAGTGATAATAATTTGAATTCATAGCAACCTCAGGTGAAAATAATGAGGACATATATTCCAAAGAATGTTCACATTGTACAAACTATAAAAAAATATAGCCACGATCTTTTCCTTTGTTTTTTTAATTAGTTTGTAAGTAGTAAAATTATATATGGAATTTGTTTATGATATTTTATATTTTGATTTATTATTATTATTTATATTATTGATTTTTAGATTTGTTATTCATTGGTGTGAATTAAATACGTGAATAAAGATTTGATCTAAGTAACTTTCAAAATTTATAAAATATTGTGAGCTAATGTAAATCATGAATCATTTTAAAAATATTTATTTTAATTAATATGAGTTTTTACAATACTTTATTTTAATTAATATATTTTTTACATTGTAGAAATTTCATTATATTTACAATAATATATGTATGTTATTTTGAACATCACAATTTCTAATTCTTGTTTTCACATATTAAATCTAATTCTATTTCATGTCTTATGATTGGACTAGGCCTAAGGATATTTATTTAAGTTACTAAAAATGGAAATGATTTATTATCATCTATCATTCTTGAGCACCTACACACCTTTATTTTGCAAGACCACCTAGGTCATGCTCTATAGCTATAACACATATCCATTATCATTATTACAATACCATTATAAAGCCTCATACTCCATAACTATTACATAAATCCATTATCATTATTGCACTACCATTATAAAGCCACACACTCCAACTCTTCCAATAATTTCAACTCTTACAAAATTTTATGTTGAAACATACTTTTTAGGGGCTTAACTAAGCAAGTTTGCTAAATATACCATAAACACAATGTTCGTTAAACTCTTCATACTTATCAGGTACTATAGTAGATGGTACACATGCTAATAGTAAGAGATTTTAATGTCACTATATACAACAAATGTAATTATGAGTGTATAGGACACATCCATGTCTATTAACACTTCCACACCTACTTGAAGACACTTCTATGATTCTTCGTATGCCATTATACTTCTTAGGGTGTTACCAACTATTATAAAAATAAAGACTTCTAGAAACTAGTTTTACTCATCTAGAATTTTTTTATCTTCTTAGTCATCCACCTCTCTTACAATTTTCCAATTAGACTTCATCTACCTCTACTGTTTTTCAACTTTTTTGATTTCACTTAAATTTATATCACTTCAACACATATTTTTAATTGATTGATTCTAACAAATAATTTATTATTAAATTTTAAAAAAGAATTATTTGATAAATAAATAAATGCAATCATAATAATAAACAATAAACATTTAATTTCAAAGTGTTTATTATGCTGAAGGCCCCTATATGAACTGGACTGGCTATCTTTGCAGATCCAATGGTCAACCCTTCTTTGACCTAGTCACAAAACATTTCTAGTTGTCCATTTTGTTTGAACAATTGGTCTTTTACTCTATTTAGAACCACTGATGAAAACAAAATATACACAGTTTTTCTTAGAAACTCATTTCAATAATACAATTTGTATATATTCTTTATGTTTGACAAAATACTTGAAAAAGATGTCATCTCATGGACTACAATGATTGCAGGATATGTACAAAATGGATTTATTGAAAAGGCTTTAGAAACTTTCAAGAAAAGGCAATTGGCAAGTGTAAAGCTAAATTCCACAACCTTCGCCAGTACCCTCCCTGCCTATGCAAAATGGGAACTTTGGAACAGGGTATGGACATCCATCAAAGCATCATAGGAGGATTTTTTTAGCTATTATAGTTGGAAATGCTCTAGTAGACATGTATGTAAAATGTGGAAGAATAGAAAAGGAACGTGAACTGTTTGGAAAAATGCTTTGAGAGGTTATCCCATGGAATGCAATGATTGCATGATATGCACAAAATGGATTTTTTTTTAAAAGCTTTAGAAAATTTCAAGCAAATGAAATTGGCAGGTGTAAAGCCAAACTCCACAACTGTTGCTAGCATTCTCCCTGTTTGTGCCAACTTTTTTCTTTATTACCAGAGGTTCATTGGTTGTGGATGTTAAGAAAGGTTCTAGGATGTGTGTCAGGCTTGCTTTGAGTATTGTTAATCTTGACCATCTTATTCCTAGATATATTATGGGCATCATTGTATCTTGCATTGGCCCTTTCGTGGGATCTAAGCTACAAACATGGTGATATCCCTACTCCCATCTTTCTTATTTGTCATCTTAATGCTTCCTTGGGAGATCCTTTCCATATAAGACTATTCCTATTTATACTTAGTTTTTATGGTTTGAAGTTCACCTCTTTGGCTTTATTCTCATGTTATGTTAGCATTTCTTTAGTTCATAGTTTCTTGATATTTTCACAACCTAGGATCCTCTAATTCTAGTCTTCTCTATTATAGCTTAATGTATTTTTTGAGATCTATTGACCTAAACTTGGTGATATATGAACATAAATATGATAAAATGCTATTATATACAAATTCTTGTTTTTCAATACCTTGTTGGTTGAATAAAATAGAAGATTTTTAATGTCCATATGGCCAAAGATAGCCTATAAGACAACACACCCTGCTAATTTTGCTTTGTGAAGTGCTGATTGTTTGTCATTCAATTTAATAATGAACTCTCTCATTCTCCCATCTCCTTATTGAATTGAAACTTAGATGTACACCTATGTACTTACTGATTTGTCTTCTAGAGTTCCAAATACTTGTTAGAAAATATTTTTCTTGAGATAACACTATGTGACTACATGATTATCTTTCTCATTCACAGGTTTTGTTTCAATCGTGCTTGGATCCTTATAAGAGGGTGCATAATTGATTTGAATCTATCACTTCTCCATTGAGACCTTTGTTGCACAAACATCATTTGCTAAATTACCGGCCAACCAATTGATCTTATGTATGCAACAAATCCAAAAAAAATGAAGAAGAAGATAGAAAAACAAAAGCCCCATTTTTTTCCTAATTGACCTTTCACACCTCTTCGACGTATATATATATATATATATGCAATTCTTTTGTATTGGTTTATTTCTATTTATTTTCAAGCCATTTGCATTTCCACATACTTTTGTATTCATACATAATTACTTTGAATTACGTATGAATACAAATATATTTGAGTGTTTTTTTTTTGCATTGTGATTTTTCGTTGTTTCATATTGGTTTTTGGTTGTTGTTGTTTTACTTTTGTAATTGTTTTGGTTTGGTGTTGTGTTTACATTTTTTTGGTTGTGTTCTTTGTATTTTTATTCTTTTTATTCTATTATATATATATATATATATATATATATATATATATATATATATATATATATATATATATATATATTTGTTTTGGTTGGGTGATTTGTGTTTATTTTAATTGGTTGTGTTCTTTGTAATTTTCATTCTTTTTATTTGAATGAATGAATATATATTCATTTGTTTTGCATTGGTTTGTTTTTTGTTATTTTTGTAATCTTATTGGGTTGGTGTTTTTGTTTATTGGCTTTGTTTGGTTTAGTGATTGTTGTTTTTGTTTATTTCATTTAGTTGCTTTCCTCCTTGTTTGTTTAGTTTTTGTGTCTTTTGTCTTGCCTTCCTTGGTTTGGTGCATTATTTTGGAATTCTTTTGCTTGCCTTTTTTAAGTGTGTTAGTGCTTCTTCCTCCTTGTTTACTTAATTTTCCCTTAGTTTTTTAATTAATTACTTTTTTCTCTTTTGTCCTGTCCTTCTTGGTATTTGTGCCCCCTCTCTCTCCTTTCCTTGTCTTTGTATTTTCGACCGGTAGGTGGAAGATACCCAAGGAAACTTGGGAAGAAAGAACTTGTATTTTCTGCAATAAAGGGGTTGTGGAAACAGAATGGCACTTCATCATGGAATGCATTGCTTACGAGGATATCCGCACTCAACATGAAAATAGTTTGAAAGTGGACAATATGCACCAGCTATTTGAGGAAGATAAGATTAATCAGACGGCTAGCCTTCTAGTCAAACTTAACAGCAGGAGATCTGACTTGGAAAAGAGTATGAAGACAAATTAGGCCTGTTTTGTCTCGGTCCCATAGACTGTTTGGTCTCGCGGACGTCATTAAAATCTTTCATTCATTCATTCATTGTTCTTTTTAATTAGCTTTTTAATTAACTCTTGGTCTGCATTTTTTCATTCTCTCTTTTAATTCTGCTTTCATAATGATGGATCACGAAGTGTGATCCGAAACATTAATGTAAAAATTCTCACACAATCAAAGCCATAAATCATTGCAAAGGACATTAAAATCCCTCATTCATTCATTCACACCTCTTGGACGTACCCATTCCACACCAAGGTGCGATTCCTAATATGTAGGCGTAGCCGTTGTACCTTTTAACGAGGTGTGGTGGAAGGCGCGTATCACACCTAAGCAAACAGTCACATCACGAAAGCCATTATGGCGGCGACGAGATAAGCTTAACTGGTAATACCCGGTGCGGCTGCAAGATCGACTTATCCAGCGGGTGGGCCTTTCGGCAGAGGTTTCTTCAAAAGGGTTTTAGCAAAAGAAAATCACAAGAAACAAAAGAGTCACCAGCGCATCCAAGAATTACCATACACGTTACAGGATTTCCCCTTCATTTCCTCGCTTTTGATTAACAATTCTAGGAATTCAACTAAATTTCCATCGTTTTACATAATTTTCGTGCCTAATTCAAAGCTTCTCGGAGTGAAATTTGAAGGAGTTTAGCACAGATCGGAGCGGGGAATTCACACTCCATGGAAATTAGCGGTGAGCTCTTGAATTGTTCTGCAATGCTGTGAATTGTCATTTCATTTTCAGTAATTGACGTTACAAACATCTCCAATATTAATTTAGTATCGTAGTAGGAAGTACCTTGGGTAATATTTTTATACGCTTCACTCGTGTAAGCTAGTGTTCTCCACTCTTTCCGGTCTGCTGTATTTGTTTCTATTTTCATCAGTTTAAGGCAAGAAACTTGCCGCTAAGTGTTGAGCAGGTCTTACTGGTGCAATTCGTGCCAGCAAGGCTTAGGACTTCTGTTTGATAGAATTAGGTGTGGGAAAATGTTGAGCTCTGTTAGGGTATAATTTGGTAAAATATGTTTAAAACACTTGTGATTATAGGTTTGTGGATCTATAGACGGGAGCTAGCCGATCTTTTATTTGTTGTCGCTGCTGAGGGATGTTTGGACACCACGTACCCATCTCTTTATCCATTAACCAACTCCTAGATGATAGAATGGACGCCAACGACCTACCATTTCCTCGTGAATCTATTTCAAACCGCGTTCCTTTGGCTCAATTATATTCCAAAGGGGTGGGTTCATCTTTTTACCCTCAATTGTTTTATATATTCAGAAGTTTCGACATTTTGTCGGAGGGTTCTGTGGCTGTAGATCCATGCAAACAAGACTTTTACAGCAAGTCAGGGTAGAAGATAATTTTTTTTTTTTTTGAAATTAACCACACATTGACTGTTATCTGGGCCTAAATTTGACGGTTGAACTGCATGTCAAGCAATTTTTTAAAGACGGTTATCAATTCACAGTTGCCTTCAAATGGTTAAAAAAACACACACACACACACGCATATATTATATATATAGCAATTTTCCTATAGAATTTTTGATGGTCTATCCATAATCTCCTCTTCCATGTGATACGGTCTTTCCAAAAATTTTGATTGTATTTTATGGCAAAAATCCCTAAAAACAGTCATACTGCCATCAACTTTAGGACTTCTTCCTTTTTTGGACCCTTTTAAATTCCACAATCTAAACAGTAGGGGTTCTACTTTTGTTGGGAAGATTCCACTTTTCTGCAGTGCTGCTGAAACGCTCTTCATGGGATTGCTTAGTCAATAAAATTTATGGCTATGGTTCACTTCATTGGGCCCTGCCTTAATTTTCTTTATGCATTTTGTATTTACCACCATCTCCTCTTATGCTTGGGAGCTCTTTTATAGTTCTGCACTTAGTTTGACCAAATATAAGCGCAATTGCTTTTAAAAAATGCCACCTATTTGATGGTACATGTTATTTACCACGTCCTACAGTGTTCTTGTAATTTGGTTTGGTTTAAATATCTGATTTCTGCTTGGACAAGCATCATCTCTTTTGGTATGTAGCCTTATAAGCACAATTGCTTTTAAAAAATGCCACCTATATGATGGTACATGTTATTTACCATGTCCTACAGTGATTTTGTAATTTGCTCTGGTTTTAAATATCTGATTTCTGCTTGGACAAGCATCATCTCTTTTGGTATTCAGCCTTACTGGTCTTTTCCTACCAAACTTAAATATTGAGCATTGGCAATTCAATATGCTGCATTCAAGGCTTCTTTATTCCATTTGGCAAAGCTGTGGAGTTTCATCAAATATGAAATCCATGGCATCAAAAGTTCCAAACAAA
Organism: Sequoia sempervirens; assembly: GCA_007258455.2. Lineage (NCBI taxonomy): Eukaryota > Viridiplantae > Streptophyta > Pinopsida > Cupressales > Cupressaceae > Sequoia > Sequoia sempervirens. The sequence goes on along the minus strand of VDFB02256365.1, from coordinate 10,373 downwards.
TATCAAAACAAAAGCTAGAAGTCTATGGCTTAGTAACACAATTAGATATATAAATGTTGTCAAATATATACAATACTCATAGAATATGAAATCCATGGCATCAAAAGTTCCAAACAAATATCAAAACAAAAGCTAGAAGTCTATGGCTTAGTAGAGCCTACATCACTCAGCCCTCCTGTGTAGGCGTCTAAGATAGTAACTAGATGATATATAAATGTTTTCAATAACACAATTAGATATATCAAAACAAAAGCTAGAAGTCTATGGCTTAGAGGAGCCTACATCACTCAGCCCTCCAGTGTAGGTGTCTAAGATAGTAACTAGATGATGCGGCCATGATCTCTACTTGTGTCCTAGTGACACCCACACCAACATCCAAGGTGTTTGCTTGTGCTCTATCATCCTCTTCCATGGCTACTACCTCTGCCTCTCTATCCACTTGGTCAACCCAATCAAGGCCCTCATCACAAAAGACAAGATCCTTAGCCTCAATGATCCAATTTGATTGTGGATCAACCTCCTCTAACATGATGGGTGATAAGTCAGTGCCCAAAATCTGTCTATGGCGAAGGCAAAGGTGAAGGTTGCAATGAACATAAGCTAGATCATTCAACCTCTGCGTTGACAATCTATTGTGCTTCTTGGAGTGTATGTGCTCAAACATACTCCAATTGTGCTCACAACCTGAAGCACTGCATGGTTCGCTCAATACTCAAGGTGAGAAAAAGAAAAAAATCAATCGCATTGTCCAACTTAAAGTTTCAATATTTAATAATAATAGAAAAAAAGGAAAAGTTTTAATTTTTAAATTTATATTATGCACTTAACAAATTTTTACTTGGCTACAATGTCAATCGAATAGCCTTGCATATATCTTGTGCAAAGAGATCTCCTTGTGCAAGTCTAAAAGTCTCAATCTTTGGTGACTATTTGTGCTCCAACACGAGAATCAAGCGTCATCTGCTTTATGATTGTGTAGAGCCCACTCAAAACCTCCTCATTCGCCTTGAAATCAGGGCAAAATTGGAATGTCAGATTGAGGAAATATGCAATTGCGTGTAGGGGTTTGTGAAACTGGAGGTGCCATTGTCTATCAATGATCTCCCAAATGGGGCAATACTTATCAACTCCCCCATAAATGGATCAAATGGCCTCTTTGGCCCTATCCATGCCCTCATATATGTAGCCCATTGTGGGCTTCTCCCCATCAACAACTCGTAGGAGAACCGCAAAGGTTTTGTGAACTGCAATTATTGGGAAACATTGGCATAAGTGTCAACAAAATAAGCAAATAAAATAAAATAGGAATGAAAACATAATGTAGAATTAGTAAAACTAATTACTAATTACATTTACCTTTACAATCTCCGCAGTAGGTACCCAAAAGCCTTAGTCATCAAAAATCCAATTTGCCACATCTTCCCCTACATTGGTTTTAGCATATGATGAGGAAGTCCACTCCTCACTAACTAACATGCACCTCAAAGCTTCCCTTGATTGCGGTGAGGATTGTAATGTGATGAAATTGGTAGCAAATCGGGTTATTCCATGACGAGCCAACTCCTTCTGCCCCGTGAATTGCCTCATTAGGTTGAGAACCCATGTGTGATTCTATATGAATTTACAAATATTTTTTGCTATCTCCACACTTGCTTTGATCCATGCAATTTTTGCCAAGATCCTCCAATATGAGGTCAAGGCAATGAGCAGGTAAATGAGTCCTAAATAATGATGGGTGCCTGTTCATCGGTAGTCTACCTACAACAACATAATTTGCTGCATTATCTGTAACTACTTGCACCACATTCTCTTCACCTACATTAGCCAAGACTCCCTTCAAAGCTTCGTAAAGGAATTCAACATTTTTGGTATTCTTGGATGCATCAATAGATTTGATGAACACTGTGCCATTTGAGAAAGAAACAAAATCAATGATTCAATAAAACATTCTCTATTGTGGCTTTCACATCAGCTACCTTTTGTGACAAAATGGGGCCCTTTATCTCCTCATCACTAGGTGCTTTGAAGCTCACCCTGCAAATAGTAATGACATCAACCATGTTTTGCCAATAAGAAGACCTAACACAAATAAATTAAATAAAATACATATTGTAAAATGTAGAATTTAAATTTGAATTCGACATAACTTTGAATATGAAAATTCAAAAGATAAAGAATCAACTATCAAGCTATATATTTTAACGCAAAACAAAAAAAAGAATTACCTGGCTGCATGGAATGGAATGTTGCAATAGAACCAAAAGTCCCCAATTGCACTTTTGGCTGCATCATGTTTATCTTTGTTCCAACCCATGCTCTCAAGTGACTGTTGGGAACTCGGAGTAGTGTGTGGAAAAATATATGAATCCAACCTAGATGCACGAACTCTAGACCCAATGCTAATATTGCCATTGCCACTGCCACTACCACTAGCACTACCAACACCCGAAGATGGAGGAAGCGGAGGAATGGAAAAAGAAGTCACCAACTCCACCAATGGCTGCCATTTCCTCTCTTTGCCTCTTTCTTAGTTCTTTTTGCTACTCAAAGGTTTCCAATTGAACTTGCACTCCATGCATAATCTCAAGAGGGATATTTGGGCATGGATTAGCATCTTGGCCTCGTATATGTGCAAGATGGTATTTCAATCTATTAATGCCCCTCCCGCCCCCCCCCATGCATAGTTGTTTTGTAATGAAAACATGTTACCTCTTCTTTCTTCCACCTAGGGATGATAATGGCGTGTTTCCAACAAGGGTCATTTCTAACCGAAGTTTGAGACATTGTGATAAAGACAATTTATAAATCTAAACAATGCTGCAATAACACAAAAATAGAAAAAATTTAACATTCATAGTTTATAATTAAACTAATATTAAAAAACCTAGGGTTTGCAACTATAAAACTATTTTTTTAGAAAAACACCTAGGGTTTGTTCAACAAAAAACTTAAACACACCTAGGGTTTGTTCTTTGTCATATCCTTGACATAATCCCCCTCAGATAAAAGACAAAGCTAGATCAGACAGTCAATTCGTCTTATTCAAGTTTGTCTTATTCACAAAAAACTGTGAATAAAGACAAAAAGGTATAGAGGGCGATTAAGACATGAATATAAAGCAGTGATCCCTTTATTATTTGCGACGATTCCTTAAAAGAAAGAATTAACAAATATATAACTAATAAAAAGGTAGCACTTGGGAGGAGCATTCCAAGGCAACGCTTGAGCTTGAAGGGGGACGTGTCCCTTACCAAGGGACAAATGGGTTGAATAGTTATGTCTCTTTGCATCCATCGTGGGATATAAAAGGAAGGACATTTTCAAAGGAGCAAATCATCGAATCAACTTCAAAAAGATATTTACATTCAGGCAACCGATATCTTCAGAATATTAGAAAGAACAAGGCAATTGAGCAGATCACAATTAATTATCTACATTCAAGGGCAGAATCAATAGTTATCACATCTGCTGCTGTGAATATTGCAATCTTATGTTTTAATAGATATTGTGGTATGCTCTATCATGATTATTGTGTATAATGATATGTTTATTATTGTATAAATCTGGATATATTTAGTGTTTGTAATTCTCATCAAGCAACTATGAGGAGGAATGGGGGGAAATACCAGTAGGGTGAGCAGACACTAGATTTCTTTCTAAGTACGCCACTCCATGTTGGATGATTGTGTGTCTGCCACTTGGGGCCAGGGGGTGAGTGTCCGCCCTTGGGCTTAGAAAGAGGAATCTATGGGCCTCCTATGGTAGCCTTTTCCCCAATCTCTACGTGGATTGGTTGTTGGGATGGATTCAAGGAGTTTCAATCATGAGAGGGGTGGATAAGGCAACATGGATAGGGAAAGCAGATACAAGTGTATCCTCTAAGTACGCCACCCCATGTTGGATGATTGTGTGTCTGCCATTTGGGGCCAAGAGGGATGGTATATCCACTCTTGGGCTTAGTATGGATAGCTTCAGACGGACTTATCATGTTTCTCATCCAAGTCCTATTATGATTAAACTCCCACTATGCATAATGGATATTGTGTAGTTTATATACAAATTTGAAATAGTTACGTATTTTACATGGTTTAAATAGGTAAGGCATTTATGATATATGTTTTGATCTTAGGAGTTATATTTCCAGTATTATCTAACATGATTGCAAGAACCACAATTTATCTTGGTTAAAGCATTTAATTGGTAAGTTATAACCCTAACTACATTAAGCTTGTGATTCTAGGGCAAGATTTAGCGCAATCTTAAAAGGGGACATTACATTCCTTGTTCCACTAAAACAAAATACAAAAAAGAAAGAAGAAATGTAGAAGAGAAATGAAATTTTGGTAAAAGAAAAAACAAAAAAAGCCTTCAAAATTCAAACTTACCTCTTAAATCTTCTTGAAATCAATGGTGAGCTTTTTACAATCCTTTGTAGACTCCTTTAGATACACAAAGAGTAGCTACAAACCTGGCCAAATGTGATTCAACCATCGATTTTTGCTCAATCTCCTTGCTGGTTTTCCTTCAATGCAAATAAATTTTGGCTCAAATCTCTCTTTTTTCCTTCTTCTTTGGCTTGAAAATGAAATGAAGTGCCTTTTAGGGTGGAGGCAAATATAAAACAAAAAAGTTTAAGTTGAAGTGCCTTTTTATGTTTTTTTTTTGCCTGCCGTGGTCAAGTCCTAGGCTCGGGACTTGTCCAGATCCGACAAGTCTCCCAAACTCGGCAAGTCTGGTGAGTACTTGGAGTCCAAGTCTCCCAGATTCGTCAAGCTTGGCTCGCCTCAAGACTCGCCAAGTCTAGGCAAGTCTTGTAACACTAGTTCTAAGAGAAGTGCCTTGATTGCCCCTTGGGTTGTCTAGATTGATTAGGGCAATCGTATATGGACATTATCAGATCTTGTATGACCCTTTCATGGTGGTGGATGGTGATGTCCTAGGGTTTTCTTCTGCTATGAGCTTCACTACAATCATGCAACAATGCTGATTTCTAGCTTTGGTCTTCTATAGCTCCTTTTTTCCTTGAAAGATTGCTTTCCCACATGACTATTTATAGTAGTATTTGGACTATATGGCTGGTTTTTACTTCTTTTGTGTTCACCCTATTTATTCATGTTTAGATTGTTTTTGTGCTTATTTATCTTTCAACTCCGTTGGTTTTCTTTCCCCTAGATCTTGACTATTCATAACTGATTGCCCTTTAGAGTCCTATCACCCTACTAATTTTTTTTAATTATAAATATGAGGATCTATTAAGGGGCCTCTTCCCTATATTAAGATACAAATTTATACAGCTAAATAGATATCAAAATCTTTTGCAAATGCCTAAAGGGTGACACTCTAGACCAAGAGAAAATAAAAGAACCTACTAGCATTAAACCAGAAACACCAAGAACAAAGACATACTAAAAATAGCAGCAATCATGCTATCCACATGGTAGATAAAACACAAACATAACTATAAAGCCACACTATGCAGAAGGCACCCAAAGAAACCGGAACATCAGTGAACATAGTTAGCACCCTAAGGATTGAAATTCCCCCACTATGTAATAGTAAATGCCACCTCTGACAAAAATTCAATGTTCTCTTGCTTGGTTAGCAACTCCATCCCCTGAAATAGGCATCACCTTAGCTATGGCTGTTGACAAGGAAGAAGCCACTAAACATGGAATGCGCATACCATCAATTAATTATGCTCTTTGTGCTGATCTAGACAGGGATTGTTAGCATAGGATGGAAGAGAGAAACTACTCGTGGTTTCCAAGACCTTGCCATGATGGGATACCACCAAATGTTTGATTACCTGGTGAATATTCTGAAATAAATCCATCAGAATCCCTACATCCCAGCTAAGGGTGTTAAATCTTCTACCAAAATCTCAATTCTTTGTTGCCACTGGACATAGGGAACAAGAGGAGACAACTAGCACCTTAAAACATCTTCCCCAACATCGTTGAAGGAAACAAGATCTAGATTGTACTTTAACAACTGCATTACTTACCACCTCCTCAACCTCCTCAATCTTATTATGAAAATCAACCAATATGGTAGGTCTCAGCCCAATTATACTTGTGTCTTCCACCCCTTTAGGACCCAAAACAACCTTAACTAGATTTAGGATCTGAACAAATGGACAATGAAAGGTTTTTGTTTAACTTGAATTCATAAACATGCCCTTTCCTAAGTGGATCCTTTAGAGAATGGATACCATGACTTGCCATGAAAATGATTCCTAGACCATAGCAAAAGAATGCAAACCAGTTCTTGACCAAATGCTAGAACCCTACATGCCATACAATCATAAATGTCCCTAGAAACAAATTGAAGGACAATTGTATAACATATGTACTTATTACGACATATATCATGAGTTTTTATCACATGTAATAAAAATATCACCATTTGCTCATTATTGTTAATGTAAAAGGGGTACTTTATCTAACTAGTTCATTTCCTAGTTAGTTATCCACTTAGGTCCTTTTCACACTAGATTAAGTTTACATAGGGATAAGGTTATTGGGCTTTAATGACCTTGAGTTGTAACACCTCATAGGATGACAACCACTTGTCACAATCTTATTACATCCTATCTCTCCCCTTGGCTTATATAACCAAGGCATTCCCTTTGTATTCTCAATTCTCAAGTTCATTGTAAGCTTTTCATTCTTTTGAGTAGAATACAGTTTATTCTTGTTCATTTCTGATTTCTATATTTTCTTTCCTTCATTCATTTGCATTTTGGGTAGATGTTTCGGCCAAATCTTACATGGTATTAGAGCTATTGTGAGTTGTGGGTTAGCAATAGTTTGACAAATATGGGATTGTAGAGCTATTATTTTTCAAAGCACATGTTCTGGAGAATAAAAAAAGTGTGGAAAAAATACTAATTTTTGGGGGGTTCAAACATTGACTTGCTAGTTGCAGGTTTTTTGAAGCTTTTTGGAGAAATTTTGAGCTCACCATTGAGTCCAGAGTAGATGAGAAAGTCGGATTTGCCTTTCGTTTCATCTAAATTGGACATCGGAGGCCAGATCTGTAAGAGTTTGAAGCGAGAGGTTCATTGCGAGATTCAACAAGGAATTGCTATTTCAGAGCATTTTGGGTCAAATTCAACCTTGCCATTGTGTTCAGAAGGTTCAAAAACTTTAAAATTGACTATCAAAATGTCAATTTTGGACAAAGTTGCTAGGTCAGGCATTTTTTTTTGTCCAAGGAGCCGTACGGTCCGCATGGACATAACAGTCTTAAAAAATATATTTAGTTTTTTTTTACGTTTATTAAAATACAATTTTTTAATATTATTAAAAATAAAAATAAAAAAACAATTAAAAAAATTATTAAATTTTTTAAAGGTACCAAGTATCTACACAGGCCTTGTACTTGGCAGCCTGCTTGGGCTTCAAGCCCCCTTAAAGCAGGGTGACTCCTTTAAGGAGGCTGCAACCTCCTATTGGTTGCTCATGCCTCCATACATGGGTGCTAAAACCTTGTTTTACTCCTTTGGTCTTCGTGCCTCTCGCCTCCACAGCTTGTTGCTTGTCCTTTGCATGTACTATTTGTGGTGATAACTCCAATTGCCTAAAGCCTATAAGACTGAGTAGATAAGGTGTAATTTTTTTGAAAAATAAAATAATTTTTTTCAATTCCATCGACAGTTTTAGCGCCCCCACCAAATTTGGTGGCTATTTGGCAGCCCCACTAGATTAAATAATCTAATTTTGTCTGGAAGTTTTCTAACTTTGGCGGAGGTATAGATTAGTTGGAGGATATCTAAACTTGGCGGACAACTTTGGCGGCAGTTCCGCTAAATTTGGCGAAAGGATTTTTTTTAAAATCATACGTCTCCATTGATAGGTTGGTTTTTGAAGACCAACTTTGACAACTCATAACTTGGGCTCCAGACCTCTGATTTAGTTCAATTTTTTTGATTTGGGCTAATTTTTCGCATGCGCATTGGTGAAGATGGTTTTAGGTTTCAGTACACAGATTTTTTAGAAATTTCAGATTCTTAGAAAAGACAACATAGATCTCGTTATGAGAACTTCAAAGCTGCATAACTTTTGCATACGACCTCGGATTCTTGGCGATTCTTTTTTTAAAGTTCATGATTTTTTGTGTACTTCACAGTGGTGTTGTTTCTTTCATGTGGTATTATACCAAAGATGTACTTTCAACATATGCTCATTTCTTGAGGATTTGTAAAAGCATTGAAGTCTAGAAATTTGTAATTGCACTAAATAGAAAGTTCCAAATCATTTTTCTTTGGGGGGGCTCTTTGATTGAGTGACTCAAGGGGCGGGGGGGTCTCTTGTTGTATTGTGCTTGTACATCTCTTCTACTTTGTGCTCTATTTTTCCTTCACATATGGGCAGTGTTCCACGAGGACGCGTCCCCCCCAAAAAAACCCGCGTTTCCTAGAGGGGGACGTCTCAGAGACTTGGAGACTTGGGGGGGACGTCCCCCCTACCAGCCCACCACCAGCACCACCATCCCACCACTAGTGTTGCTGTCTCCAAGATGCCACTAGGACTTTGAGGATGCTGGGGTGTCCTCAAGACGTTTAGGGGACTCCTAGTTGTCTCCAAGATCTATAATTCTTATATTTATACAGCTTTTATAACTATTTTTTCAAGTACTATATGTATTTCAGCACCCTACCGTCCCCTTGCCACCGTCCCCTTGCCGTCCCCCCACCGCCCCCAAACTTAGACCCCGCGTCCCCGCGTCCCCGAAACGCGTCCCCCCCCGTCCCCCCGTACCCGTCCCCAAAACCCCATGGAACACTGCATATGGGTATGTTTAAGTTTCCATTGCTAACACCATACAACTACAATACATGGCATCAAAATGCATGGAATGCCTTAATGCAACTAGGATATACACCTTATGTTGAAAAGAAGGTAACTGAACCACAAATGATAAGGAAAAACTACTATGGATGCTTGAACATACAAAAACTCTTGGTTGTCTAGGGTGTTTAGTTTCCTTTGATATTATTTTTCAAATTGAAGGATGTACAAATTCACATGATGCATGGGAAAAATTAAAAACTCTATATGGTACAATTGATGAAGTTTGTGGTTATCAAATTGACAACTAACTAATGAGTCTTGATCCGAAGTCTTTTAACAACATCCAGGGCTATGTAACAAAGGTCAATGGCCTTAGAGCACAATGGAAATCCTGTGGTTTAGAAAAGAAAGATATTCAACTTCTCTATAGTACTCTAAACAAACTTGGACTTGAATATGCAACTTTTGTTTCTAGCTTTTACACTCATAGGTTGACAATGGGATCTACATTCGGTACACCTTCTTATGCTTCCTTTTTTGAAATGTTGATGCAAGAACAAGGAAAGCTTCTTCCCATGGGTCTTCTTAAGCCTTCACATTCACAAGCTTTGTTGGTTGGTCAACTGAAGGGTCAGAAAGAATCAGGGAAACTTGACAAAAAGCAAAAGTAGTTTAAGAAGAAGTTACAAAAGATCAGGCACAACCATCTGCTACAACAAAAATAGACTACAACTCCTCCTCTTCAAAGGGGAATTATCAAAAGAAGGAAATGCCAACTTGTAGCTACTGCAAGAAAACTGGTCATGAGGAACATTGTCATATAACCCAACCATAAACCACAAAACCTCTGATCACATCCTGCATAGAGATTAAAAATAATCGCTGACCAAGGAGACTTAAAAAGGAAGTAATGCAGCGATTCTATATTTCTAAAAGGAAGTGCTTGCTTTAATTAAACTAAAGGCAGCGCTTGGATTAGGGAGGGAATTCAATGAGAATTATTTAAGATAAGACAGCGATTCCACAAGGAATTCAATAATTAATAATTAATAGTATTTGAGGCAGCGATTGGGAAGAAAAGTAAATAACATTAAGTTGGAACAAAAAGACATAACCTTTGGAAAGGAGATGTCTATTCCAAAGGGTGCATCCTTTCATGAAGATATGAGGATATATAAGGAAGGTCAAATCATTTGTAAAAACCATAAATTGGATAAAAAAGGAAGCAGATTGGAAAATAAAAGTGAATTAGAAATCAGAATAAGAGATCTATTGGAATAAATATTATTAGCAAGAATAGTATTGGAAAGTAAGTTAAATATAATTAAGAAATAACTATATATGTGTGTGTGTGTCGGTGTGATCATACGATATGGTACTTGCATAAATTATTGATTATTGTGAATAATCTACATGCTTCTCTTTATTATATGTGATAAGGGATCAGTAGAATAATCTATTTTGAATTTAGAGAAATGGATTGCAAATAAGGAGGCTGATCAACCTTTTGAGTTCATGAGAGGCGAAGGAAGACCGACCTTCATGCTCTTTATCAAGTACGCCACCCCGAGATGGAAT
>VDFB02256364.1:0-38074 GCA_007258455.2 Sequoia sempervirens | reverse complement strand
AAAACCATAAATTGGATAAAAAAGGAAGCAGATTGGAAAATAAAAGTGAATTAGAAATCAGAATAAGAGATCTATTGGAATAAATATTATTAGCAAGAATAGTATTGGAAAGTAAGTTAAATATAATTAAGAAATAACTATATATGTGTGTGTGTGTCGGTGTGATCATACGATATGGTACTTGCATAAATTATTGATTATTGTGAATAATCTACATGCTTCTCTTTATTATATGTGATAAGGGATCAGTAGAATAATCTATTTTGAATTTAGAGAAATGGATTGCAAATAAGGAGGCTGATCAACCTTTTGAGTTCATGAGAGGCGAAGGAAGACCGACCTTCATGCTCTTTATCAAGTACGCCACCCCGAGATGGAATGGAAGATCGACCTTCCATGCTCGTGGGCTAGGGGGTGGAATGGAAGACCGGCCTTCCATGCCTTTGGGCTTGATCAAGGAGGATGACTGGCCTCCAAGGTGAACTGAGGGGTGGAAGGGTGACCCGCCTTCCATGCTCTCGCAGTACAAGGGTAACTAACTTTGTGACTGCGGTTTGCAAGCATTTCAATGAATTCCTAATAAGATTAATAATGGCAATCCACATTGGAATGGCTATTGCCTTAATTAGAATTTTATGTGACTAATGTACATGGATATCATGATGTTTACTAATGATTAGTAATATATATATATATATATATATATATATATCATGTCTTATGATTTAATGTCAATCTTTAGTGACTAATATTGTGTGCAAGACCTAAACCAAGATTTATCTTATAAGGACAATTTAATTGGTTATTTCACTATTTTTAAATATATCGCATTTCTTATTTAAATTGGAGTTGTGGTTTTAGGGCAAAATATAGAGCTATCCTAACAAGGGACATTACAATGGTATCAGAGCATTAATCCTGCCAGCCTGCGGGACAAACCTACTTTAACCACCAGCCAATTAGGGTTAACTATTCAGCCATCTTCTTAAGTAAATAAAAAATAAAGACAAATAGGCCAACATTGCATTTCTCTATGTGTGTGCCTTTCACATGTATGCTTCGTGTCTTACGTGTATTTATGTGTATGCTTCTTGTCTTATGTGTATTTATGTGTATGCTTCATGTCTTACATGTATTTATGTGTATGCTTCGTGGCTTATGTATATTTATGTGTTTGCTTCATGCCTGATGTGTTTTCAGCAAGTTTACTCCATGTGTGTTTATGATTACTTTATGCTTAAAATATTATGACAATGTCAAATCTATCTAGACTCTATAAGAGCTTTAGAATATTGCTATAAAATCTGTCAAATGCTTCTTGGGCTGAGAAACTTATTGTGGTGTAATAAAGAAAACAAAATTAGAAAGCACATGAGGACAGAGTAGGGCAAGTTTAACATTCTGAAAGGCATGGGAAAAGGGATATATATATATTTTCCAAATGAAAGAGAATCTATTCTTAGGATGAATAGGTTGATTGGTGGTAGTTAGGAGAGATATTTTGAATTTTACCCCCCTATCTCTTCTCATAGCAACCATGATTTAGAGAGATTCTAGAATTATGAAGTGATTATGAACATACAATATACACATAGAAAGCAAAAATGTAGAAAAAATGCTCTTCCATTAATAATAAAAGGGGGACTATATAGAAACAAGAGCAAGGCATAGAAATATATGTATGTGCTTATTATGACAGCTGTGAGGCTTATAACATGTGTTACAATAATTAAATTAGATAACTGCCCCTAAGGCCAAATGCTAAAATAATGCTATGAAACATATTTGAATAATTAAATAAAGAGTCAATTATAAAGATATATATCCTTCTGTAACAGTTTTAGATTTTAGTCTATCACCTGAAATTAGGCTCTGTAAGCTAGAAATGCAAGGTAGTTTAGATTCTATAATGACTCTGAACAATAACTTAGGTCTTGTTGTGTAGCCATCGGGGTTCCATGCAACATGGATGCTTTGAAGTAGCATGTTGTTGGTGCGTGGGGCATTGATGGTGTGAGCTAGTGAGAACTGATCAATCAATAGGTTGAGGGACAACTATCCATAGTAAGTATTCATTGAATGGATTGAAATGTGTGCAAAAGCAAATTGCTTATCCAATGAAGGAAAAGAAGGACAAGGATCTTTAGTACTCAATAGAAGGAAGGAACCATACACTGGCATGCAACTTGCTGTTGTATTTGCACAAGAATTTAGCATGGCTAGTTCATTGTCTTCCATGTCTGAGCTCGAATCATTTGTCCTTTCTTGAGAAATGATGGTCCCATTGCATCAATCTGCACTTGACAAAAGTGTTCCTGGAACTATTGCAGTGTGTACCACTTAGCTTGGTATTTTGGTTACAGGCTTGTTGGACATAGGGCCATTGATGGATTAAGCAAAGGAACAGGGGGCTTTAGTAGATATTGAATATCGGATGCACATCAAGATAAGATACAATGTCAAAGTACAAAGGCACTTTCATATGCTACCCAAAATGGTGTAAGGGCCATATATACATGGCTTAAGCTTTCATTGAGTACCTTTAAAGCTCTCCTGCTACTGAAACCATACCTTATCACAAATCTAGAAGTAAAATAGAGTGCACCATCCATCACAAAGCCCCTTGCACTTCTGTTGTTGGTATGCAAGGATTTGTTGTATTACAAGAGCTGAATAAATTTTCCCTTGTATTTTTTGGCCTGCATATCAGACTCAAAAATTGATGATGTGCAAAAGGTAATGTCAAAGAATACCGTTGGAAAGAACCACTGGCACTATAATTTGAGGTTTATGTTGTGAGATTTATCATAGGATATATTCATCAAGCTTCATTGAGGTAGGAGCGCATTGGTTCTAATAAAGAGTAAGATAAAAATGCACAATCAAATCCATAATACATTTGATCCATTCCACACTCACAACATTGGCGATGCTTGAATCAACCTTGTAACATTGATCTAGTGAACCTTGATATTTTGAGATCATTTTATCCAAAACTCTTCTTCTCCTAAGTCAACTTTCTTGATTAGAGTAGCTCTACATCCATGATTAAAGATCAAGGGCATCAATATTAGGCATAAATGAATTTGATACAAATCAAGTTACATCCAAATTGTTACATAAGTCTATTTTAAGTTACGTTGTGGGCCCATAACCCACAAATCCTAGGATCATTTTCACCTCTCAAACCTTGGGAATTTTTTTTTTGGATCTGATATTGTTTAAATGAATCGGGTGAAATAAAACAATACTTTCCCAAGATATGAAAATAATCTTAGTGTCAAACATGGGGATATGTCAAAAGAGGAGTGACAACCTCTAATTAATTTGGAAGTTGGACAAGAATTGGATATTAGTGTCAACCCATAAATTTAAGTCCTATGAAGTGTTTGTAGGTGATAATTGTTTGTCATGAATTCGAAGACTCTTGTAAATCTTTCATTTTATTGGACTTGATCAATCCAATAATTTTGTACTTGAGTATTATCTAGGAAATATATACTTAGAAGGTTATAACATGTCATTAATTATCTATGAGTTTATGACAAGGTGATATATGTTGAAAGACGTTTTGACTAGGTGTTACAAACACCCTATAAGCTATTTTGTATTACATCCTCATTAGAATCAAACTTGCCTCAAACTTTGTTTGAAGGATTATGTGAAATGAAATATACTTTATTTAAGGGAAATTGCACTTGTCCCCTTTTGATTGTGTAGGAAAAGAGGGAATAACCTGTAGTAAGGGACACCTAGATCCTTTTACTCAAATGTAAAATTGGCTTTGCACAAAGGAGTGGGATCTTTATGTAACATGCCCATTGTTCTACACGCTAACTTTCCTATGTTTTAACCTCAAGTAAATTGTTTAAGCATCTAACCATTATGACCAATAAAATTTTTCTTTTCAAATATAAAGATAGCATGCATATTTGAAATAAATATCTTTCCAAACTTTCCCTTGCATTATATCAAAGTATTACAACTTTCCAATGTATTGATTTCATAGTACATAATTTCATGATTACATTTCTCTTTTACAATTTTGCCATAGTAATGGATACAAAAACACATGCAAGGCTCCATTGAGTTTACTGGCAATAGATGTACGAATGGTCCAAGTGTTCTCCATCAAATCTTGGTCGCCTACTGATGAGGAGAAGCATCACTCAAGCGCTTTTCTGCCAACCTTGGACTAACTGCGGTCCCCCGCACATCTACCAAACTGATAGATGGCCCTACCCTTCGACGAAGAGATTGTTTTGGTAACCTCATAATAATATTGACCTTCCCTGAGCTTGGTGTCGTGTACTACATATCTAGATCTGTCACATAGTGGCTAGAACCTACACATATGACATTCCCTGCCTAGTATGTAAACTCGGATCACAGTGAACTGATAGTGTTAACAGTGACAACTTACACTATTTTGGCCAAAGTATTCATCACCCAGAATTTAGAGTGGATGTCATAAACTTCACCCACCTTCCTAGCTCGATTTGTATTGACCATTCATAACCTATGCATAGGCTACCCCCTTACGACATGGAGTAACCTTAATCCCAGGAATAACCTATAACCTCTACGTTTACCAAGACACTTCTACTAAGTAAATCAAAGTAGTTCTTTAACCCAACTTAAATAAACATCATCTATATAAGCTCTATCTTTAATATAATATGTAATGCTACTATATACACCCATTCCTTAATATGGAATAAATACATATACTCAATCAATAGAGATCCAAGACTAGGTACATCAAGAATCTTTACTTCTACATAAAGAAGAGAATAACCTTTACGTAATAAGCAATTAAACAAATTTCCCAAACAAGGCAAACGATGTCACTCAATCTTTTCAAATGCATAAAAAGTATAAAAGAGTAGAAATCAACATGCCTATTTATGCAATAGCTCCAAATTGACCAAACTGGATTCCTAGCTCAACCTTCCCAAAATCAACAAGCAATTCCCCAACTATCTCTCTTCTACTCACCAAAAACTTACTCTCAAAAACCTCTCACAAACTCTCAAAAGTCTTTCACAAACTCTCAAAAATCTCTCACAAACTCTCAAACTCAGAAAATCAGAATAACAACTACTCAAAAAATAAGCATCAAGTGTGCATAATGTGTCCTAATTGAGGGGGAAAACACCTCTATTTATACACAAATGTGAGCAACTGTAGGCTATTTATACACAAATGTGAGCAACTATAGGCTAGAAACAAGCTATCAAAGATGACACTTCCCAATCCAAAAGGTTCGATTCAACAAGAAGAAAAGGTGGAAGCTAAAAACATTGCACAGTAAACACATGCACAGCCAGATTTCATCATAGTGAATGAGTCGCTTATTCAAATGGATAACAAGAATAACAATCAGAGATGCAAGGATATTGTTTCTACAGGTCGACTTAATTTGGCTAGCTTCTCATTTGACCATTTCTCATATTTCAATTTGCTTCATATGTTGGAACTTGAATTGTAGATTATCTTTCTGATTGGTTCGCACTATTCATAAGTTGGTGCCACATTATACATTACGTGCCCTATTCCTTTGGTTCCTGTTTGGAAAAGACCAGGTCATAGTTTCCAGTACGTTGCATATCCACTTTGCCTTCAAGTTTTGACTTAGTCTTGGCAGATTTAACTCACACGTTGGTTTGCTTTGATTTCCTATGCTTTCTTCCAACTTTGCCTATGTTTTAAATCACTCAACATTTAAATACTTAAACATTGTTTATTGTTTATGCGTTGGCTTCAATGGTGCACAATTCCCTTTATTGCTGTGCCATATACTATATGTATATGCTATGCATTATACATAGTATATGCTATGCATTATACATAGTATATGCTGTTCAATATAAGTTATGTGCTTAATAACATTTCAGTGCTATTTAATATCTATATTTTTAATATATATATATATTATATAATATATACATAATGTAAGATGCATATATATATATATATATATATATATATCTCAACTTATAAGTTTATAAAATGCATTATTCAATATACGAATACACGTACACATTCTCATATTTCACATATTAATGCATGCGTATATATACGTATGTATATATATATGTATATTGTTAGTGTTTGGTAGCTTCAGGAGATATTTTCTCCTTAATTAAAGGCAAGTGGCCTACATATTGCAAATTATATTTTATATTTATATTTCTTGAATGAGGCCGACCCTTGTGAAGAGTTGCCTTGCTTGTGAAGAGTTACCTTACCTTGTATATAAAGAAGGCGATGCTCATTCTTACATCATCAATTATTATTATTCTCAAGACAAGTTCGCACTTCAAAGGAGATCGATTATTATCAAGGCATTCGCATTGCATCAAGGAGTTTGTTCTTCTACAACAAATTATCTTATTTCTTAGAGCAAATCGATATTGTGTATCTTGCATCTAAGAGAGGTGCTATTTCTTATTGCTTCAGATCGGCCTAGTGTGTGGCCAAGTTGTAAAGCAAATTTGCTGCTCATTCAATTCAATATATAAGTGATATATTGTGGCTAGGTTTTTCTCCCTCAAGAAGGAGGGTTTTCCCAGGATATATGCTGTGTTCTATTGTTCATGTGCTGTTGTATTTCTGTGTTTCTGCTTTCTGGTAAATTTGATCCTAAAACTAACATGGTATCAGAGCGGGTTTAAGAAAAGATCCGATCGGATTTGGTTAAACAGAAATTCAGTCAAGAAGTAATGATTGAAGCCACAGGCCTGTTCGATGCACAAATAAATGCTCAATATGGTTGCAGTGGTGATGTATGGAGGAACGACTCCTGTGGTATTCGTTGATTCATTGATTAAGGTTGGCTTAACACTTCGTGGCATTTCTCCTATGCTGTATTCTCTTTGGTCGTGTGGAAGGAAGTCGTGATGATTTATTTTCACTCTTTTGATTACTTAAAATCTTTCATCGCATGAGTGTGGGTGCGTTGATTCATAATGTGATCTCAAGATTTAAATGGAGTCTTCAATCTTTGATAAACGGTCGATTCATATTCCCACTTTCCATGAGGCCGAGATCGAGTGAAGGTGGCGAAGATAAGACACAGCTACAGGTCCAGCTCATTGGTGTGCCAACATAAAGAGATAAGTATTTTATGCTTGTAACTTGAATGAATTTTATGTAGTTATTAATTCATGCAATAACATTGGAATAGTGAATCATGTATGCTTCTAGCATTGGTATTTCTCTTCGGGATAGCTTGATTCTATGAACTATTAGTAATCTCTCTAAAAATGCTTTCAGGATGGATCGAGGAGCAAACGGATGATGAGAGACTGCATTCAAGGGAGGAAGAGCTTGATGCATCCTATGGGGAAGTCACAAAGGCTGAAGAATGGAGACACAGCTTGTTGCCATGGGATTGAGTTGGTGGCACAAAACTGGAGACATCTCTCGAAGAGGAAGAACCTATTCAGATTGTCATTGTGATCAGTTTCTTCGAAGAGGAAGAACCTATTCAGATTGTCATTGCGATCAGTTTCTTCGAAGAGGAGGAATTAACATTTAGAGGGAGTTTGACAAACCACCAGAGGCAACCTTGGACGAGGAGGTCAGGAGGTTGATGCAAGTACTTGGAGCTTCAGAGGGAGTCATATCATCATGAAGATCTGTTGTAATGTATATTTCTCTGTGACAGAGAAGTATGAGGTGAAAGCCCTTGTTAGTGTATATTTCTCTGTGACGGAGAAGTATGAGGTGAAAGCCCTTGTTAGTGTATATTTCTCTGAGACGGAGAAATATGAGGTGCGAGCCCTTGTTCATCTCTGAGACTGAGATGAGAAGTCATGTTGAGAGACTCCATGATGACATCACGTTGAGAGACTCCGCGATGAACCCTTTGTACTTGTGTTTTTCCACATATGGGAGTAGCCATGGTGGACGTCATGTTGAGAGACTCCATGATGACATCACGTTGAGAGACTTCGTGATGGGCACTTGTATGTGTGTTTCTTTCCACACATGGGAGTAGCCATGGTGGACATCATGTTGAGAGACTTCATGACCACATCACGTTGAGAGACTTCGTGATGAACCTTTGTGCTTTCCACAAATGGGTGTAGCCATTGTGGGCGTCATGTTGAGAGACTCCATGACGTAGATATCTGGAAAATATCTCCCTAGTTAAGAGGGAGTGTTAGTGTTTGGTAGCTTCAGGAGATATTTTCTTCCTAATTAAAGGCATGCGGCCTACATATTGCAAATTATATTTTATATTTATATTTCTTGAATGAGGCCGACCCTTGTGAAGAGTCGCCTTGCTTGTGAAGAGGCACCTTACCTTGTATATAAAGAAGGCGATGCTCATTCTTACATCATCAATTATTATTATTCTCAAGACAAGTTCGCACTTCAAAGGAGATCAATTATTATCAAGGCATTTGCATTGCATCAAGGAGTTCATTCTTCTACAACAAATTATCTTATTTCTTAGAGCAAATCGATATTGTGTATATCTTGCATCTAAGAGAGGTGCTATTTCTTATTGCTTCAGATCGGCCTAGTGTGTGGCCAAGTTGTAAAGCAGATTTGCTGCTCATTCAATTCAATATATAAGTGATATATTGTGGCTGGTTTTTTCTCCCTCAAGGAGGGTTTTCTCAAGATATATGCTGTGTTCTATTGTTCATGTTCTGTTGTATTTCTGTGTTTCTGCTTTCTGTTAAATTTGATCCTAAAACTAACAGAATACACACACATTCTCATATTTCGCATATTAATGCATGCGTATATATTAACATACATATATCGATCAACATATATACACGAAGTGTATATATATATATGTCACCTTTGTTCGATCGATATTTCCATGCATATGGGTAATCCGTCCATGAGCATGTGTAGATACGTCTATCTACGTATAGCCATAGACGTATTTACTCATGTGTATGAGTTTATCGTTGACATATACATATATACATATATATATTCATTTTATGTATATATCCCATCAATTAAATATAAACACATAAAGAAGAACTCACACATTACAAAGAGACTCAACACTTTTAACCCCCAAGACAAAAACGTTCATAAATAAAACCACAAGCAAGACTAAAGGTAACTTACTATTTCCCAAGCTATTATTCTGACTCGACCAAACTAGAAGTGAGTGTGTGAAAGCTCAGTTTAGGTCTTCTTAAAGGTTACCAGACCAAGTTCTTCTCCTGAGTGATACTTCCCCTCTCTTTCGGAGGCTTGATTCTATTCTTGCATCCAACTTAGTACATTGCAACTATAGTTAGCCAAAAACAATACATTCATTTGCGTCGTATATTTCACTATTAGAATCATTATATAACATCAAATTAAATCAAACATTTAATCATCATATTTCCAAAACACATAAAGCATAAATACACTCATTTAAATCATTTTCACCCAACTAGGTAAAAGTAAATAAGTAGTAACACAATGGGGTGTAACGTATCCCCCCCCTTGTGAATCATTATCCCCGATAATTTTAAGTAGCAGACATAGACATAAACTATAAACTTTAACACATTAGAATTGTTTTTCAAGATCTTTCAAAAGCATGTTAAGACATGAGGAAACTTTTGCTTAATTTCAGCATAGTCTTCTCAAGTGGCAGAATCTTTTGCATACTGGTCCCAATGGACTTTGCATTGCAAAACCTCTCTGTTACGTAAGTGAAGTTTACATGTTCTGAGCACCTTGAGAGGCTCTATTGTTACCACTCCTGGGTCCTGTACCTGTAAAGCATTTTAATCAATAACATGGTTATCCCCTAGTATATACTTTTTAAGGTAGGAGACATGAAATACATTGTGCATCTTGGCAAGAGCTAGTGGCAACGCAATTCGATAGGCGACAAGGTTTACTTCCTCAAGAACCTCAAAAGTACCTACGTAGCGCGGAGCTAGTTTGGATGACTTTCCAAACTTGATGGAACTCTTATGAGATTTAACTCTCAACAACACCTTTTCCCCTATTGCAAAACTTCTGGGTACCTGCTTAGAATTTGCATAGCTTTTCTGCCTATCATTGGCTTCTACTAGCCTTTGCTTAATAATTACTACTTGCTCCTCCATTTTCAATAACATCTCTGGCCCAAGACTTGTCCTATCCTCTAGCTTATCCCAACTTATAGGAGTTCGACATTTTCTGCCATACAATGCTTTGAATGGAGCCATCTTGATTGCAGAATGATAAGAATTGTTGTATGCAAACTCAACCAATGGCAGGTAGTCTTCCCACTTGTATTGCTGATCCATGCAATTCATCCTTAGTAGATCTTCTAACACTTGGTTAACCCTTTCAGTTTGTACGTCTATCTCCGGATGATACATTGAACTTATGTTCAACTGAGTTCTAAGTGAGGAGAACAAGATGTCACGCAAGCATTCCTATTCAAAATGATTTTCTCAGGAATCCCATGCAATCTAAACACCTCTTGAATAAATTTCCGAGCTATGACAGGAGCTCCATTAGTTAAATTCCTCGGAATAAAATGCGCCACCTTAGTTATAGCTTATCCACCACCACTAGAATGGCATTGTGCTTATTCCTTGACATAGGTAAACCTTGCACAAAGTCCATGCTAATGACTTGACACTTACTTTCGGGAACATCATGCTGATACAAAAGACTTGCCGGGTGATGATGTTCTGCCTTTACCCTTTGACACTCTAAGCATCTTGCGACAAATCTTGCAGCATCCCCCTTCATTCCTTTCCATAAATATACAACTTTACATCCACTAACATCTTTGTCACACCAGTATGTCCAAAATATGGTGCATTGTGAACTTCTTTCCACACCAGATTCCTTAACTCTTCTGAATTAGGCACATAAATTCTCCCTTTAAACCTTAGTAATCCATTAGGTTCAAAGTGATATCCTTTGTACCTTGCATCTTGTGGATTATCTGTGAGTGCTTGCTTGACTTACTCATAAAATTTGTCACCCTTGGATTCTTGCAACACCTGTCCCTTAAAGTCGGTTTGAATTGTTACCATAGGGGAGATATACCTTCTATGACTTAGGGCATCGACAACCCAATTCTCTTTTCCCTTGATGTAGTTGATGTTGAAGTCATAGTCAGATATCAACTCCAAGCACCTCCTTTGTCGTGCATTCAGATTGGGTTGGGTAAATAAATACTTTAGACCGTGATGATCGGTCTTCAGTTTAAAAGGATTTCCCAATAGATAATGTCTCCACATCTGCAATGCATGGACAACAACTGCTAACTCTAAATCATGCGACGCATAATTTTGTTCATAGGGCTTCAATTTCCTAAATTCATAAGCTATGACTTGCCCTTCTTGCATCAAAACTCCTCCTAATCCTTCTCCCGATGCATCCGTGATGACAGTAAAGTTTCCTTCTAGATCAGGTACCTTCAAATTCAATATTGGTGCGGTAGTCAACTTTTCCTTGAGTAGGTCAAATGCTGCTTGACGTTTTTCCGACCACTCAAACTTCTTACCTTTCCTCTACAATGAAGTAATAGGAAAAATTATCTTAGAAAAGTTTGCAACAAACTTCTTGTAGTAACCAGCCAAACCCATAAAACTTCTAGCCTCTGGTACATTCTTGGGCATTGGCCACTCAAGCACCGCCTTTATCTTAGCTGGATCTATTGCAATCCCTTTAGCTGAAATTACGTGACCCAGGTATTGTACTTCTTTTTGAAAGAAGGTACACTTAGAGAGTTTTCCATATAGTTTGTGTTCTCTTAACCATTGGAGAACTGTCTCTAAATGTTTACAATGCTCCTCTTCATTCTTGGAATAGATTAAGATATCATACAAGAAAACTAATACAAACCTATCCAAGCAGTCTCTAAATACATTGTTCATTAGGTTCATGAATGCTGCAGGTGCATTCGTAAGTCCAAAGGGTAGGATTGTGAACTTGTAATGTTCATATCTTGTCTTGAAAGCAGTTTTGAAACTAGCTTTGTCTTTGATCCTCAGTTGATGATAACCAGATCACAGATCTATCTTTGAAAACATTGCCGCTCCTTGCATCTGATCGAAAAAATCATCAATATGTGGCAACAGGTACTTATTCTTTATCGTAGCTTTGTTAAGCATCCGATAATCTATACATAAATGCATAGTACCATCCTTCTTCACAAAGATCACTGGCACTCCCAAAGGTGAAACATTGGGTTTTATTAATCCCTTGGACAACAACTCCTCTAGCTGTGCCTTAAGCTCCATTAATTCTATTGTTGTCATCCTATAGGGTACTTTGGATACGGGTTTCGACCCTGACACTAGGTCGATGGAGAAATCAAATACTCTCTTGGGAGGCAATTTAGGTAGCTCTTTTGGAAAGACATCCACAAATTTCCGTAAGATGGGATATTTCTCCATATCCGTTTCTCCAAATTCCACCACTTCTTCAGCTTCTTGAGAATCTTGAGGTTCACAATACATGATATCATCTTGAAGGATGACTTCCTTGAATTCTTCTAGTTTATCCATTTTAACTGTGAAGAGTTGGCAACCTTTCTTTTTCGCCCTATGCATTTGCACAACTTAAATTTGTCGCAATTTCACTTCTCTAGGTGTTCCTTGCGAAGATACTTGGTTACCTAGATCATCTAAGTATTCTACGGTTTTAGCATGGAAATCTACTTTAGCTCTATGCTTCCATAGCAAATTCATTCTTAAGATGACATCATAAGAACCTAAGGGAGCTATGTACAAGTTTACTTACGTTGAGAAACTTGGAAGTTCAACCCTTGCCTCAAATAAACATTGATTCACCGTTGCTCTTGCCTGGTTTGCATATTCTACAACGCAAGATTTTTAAAACCAACCTTCCTAGAAATTTGATTAACTACTCTAGGTGAAACAAAATTTTCTGTGGCTCTAGTATCAATAAGTATGGAAATTGGTAAGCCAAACAAAGTACCTGGAGTTTCCACTGGAGTGATCTGGTACTTTGCTTGTCGATTGTCCATTGCTGCATGGATCCTTTGCTGAAATGCAGCCCGTTGAGGAGGAAGTGAATTACCATGTGGTTGTGAAAAACATTGATTAGCAAAATGATCCCCACCACATGTAAAGCATCCCCTCAATGGTCCTCTCTTTTTTGTTGGCCTTTTAGAATTACCACCATTCCCTCCAGCTTTGTTATAATTACCGGTGTTACCGTTGTTGAAGTTGTTTCCTCAACGATCCTTCCTCGGCTCATTCCAATTATTGCGGGGTCCCTTGTCCCCTTGCCTTTGAAATTCCTGCCCCTCATTAAACTTCTTGGGAGCTTGATTAAATTGAGGCCCACCGAACTTCTTTCGATTCCTCTCTCGGTAGTACGAGATGGCTTTGAGCTTTTGCTCTTGCTTGATTGCTTTCTCATATACTAGGTCCATAGTGGCCGAACCGTGTACATCCACCCATAATGAACTTCCTGGTACAAAATTGCTCATCTTTTTGGTACATACATACCTTAAGAGACGAGTGAACTTCTCCCAATATTCATTCATTGAAGAATCTCCTTGCTTAAGATTTTGGAAATTAATGAGCTTTTGATCGAAGAAGAGTTGGGGTAGCCACCTCTTTCGAAGAATCTCAACAAACTCATTCCAGGTCAGCTTTAAGGAATTGATTCCAAGTTGCATCTTCTTGTTCATCCACTAGTTAGAGGCTTCTCTTGTTAACTGGAAAGCTCCCCACACAACTTTAGTGACATCTGAATAGTTCCTTATTTCAAAGTACTTATCCATTTGAATTAACCAAGCCTCAACTTCTTCTCCGTTGGTGCTTCCTTTGATATTTGGAGGAGTAATCTTTCTCATATCCCTAGATAACTCAGTTGCCAATCGCTTTCTTTTGGTTCCCTCAAAATATGATTGTGACCTACCACTTTCTTGATCACTAGTTTTAGTATGATTTTGGGAATCCTCCCCTTCTTCCTCATTGTTGGGAGTTTCTTCTTCTTCATTGTGTGGGACTTCTTCCTCTCTTTTTTTTCCCCTCACTTCTTGTTCAAGGTTTCCTATCCTTGCTCTTGTTTCATCCATGATTGCCAAAAGACGGTCCAACTTAGCTTTGGCATTATTTGGACCTTGTCCAACTTCTTGATTCCTTCCAAGATTAGTTCTTTTCCTAACCATTGTTTCAAGTAAAAGTTATACCTGGAGGTTCATCTTTAATTAGATCCTATCATGGCTTACTTTACATATTGAAAACATTCCAAAAGAGCATAATATTTATACATAAGAAATTTCATTGAGGATCTCATACACAAGTTTTGATAAAAACATAACTTTTCATTTATTCCTAAGGATTTCAATATCCTTTCCTTTTACATAGAATGACTATTTAAATAGTCAAGAGGAGAGTATCCATTGGATTCACTTTCAGATACATAACTATGTGGGATGTAACCCTCTGATTTTTGCTCAACCCTATCCCAAAAAGGATAGTAACCCTCAGATTTATCTTCTTATACATAGTTTTGGGGAACATAACCCTCCGATTCACTACTAGAGGCCAAAACAATAACTTCAGCCATAGGTATAACTCGAGGGTCCCTAAATATCAACTATATTCCGAGGGCATATCCCTGAAAAGTGGTAATGAGTCCGACTTGGCCGGAGAAACATATGGTAAGTAGTTGAAATTGGCATCATCCTTCTCTTCTCTTGACTAATTCGCGAAAGGGCGTGATTGATAGTCTCTGTATCGCTTAGCCAAATGGTGTTGTCGTGATTGGTTCCCTCAATGGTACGAACAAGAGCTCTTTTCTTCTTGGCCCGTAGGTAGCGCTCATTTCCGATCACTGACTTTCTTGCAGTTAACTTGAGATGCACCATACCGGCACAAGAATTTTTAAACATTAGATTCATAATGTTGGAGGGAACAACATAATGAGCACATAGGTTCTAGAGCTGAACTTGGTAGCTCTGATACCACGTGTAACATGCCCATTGTTCTACACAGTAACTTTCCTATGTTTTAACCTCAAGTAAATTGTTTAAACATCTAACCATTATGAGCAACAAATTTTTTCTTTTCAAATATAAAGATAGCATGCACATTTGAAATAAATATCTTTCCAAACATTCCCATTGCATTAGATCAAAGTATTACAACTTTCCAATGTATTGATTTCATAGTACATAATTTCATGATAGAATTTCTCTTTTACAATTTTTTTATAGTAATGGATACAAAAACACATACAAGGCTCCATTGAGCTTACTGGCAATAGATGTACGAATGGTCCAGGTGTCTTCCATCAAATCTTGGTCGCCTACTGATGAGGAGAAGCATCACTCAAGCTCTTTTCTACCAACTTTGGACTAACTGCGGTCCCCCGCACATCTACTAAACTAATAGATGACTCTACCCTTAGACGAAGAGATTGGTTTGGTAACCTCATAATAATATTGACCTTCCCTGAGCTTGGTGTTGTGTCCTACATATCTACATCTATCACATAGTGGCTACAACCTACACACATGACATTCCCTGCCTAGTATGTAAACCCGGATCACAGTGAACTGATAGTGTAAATAGTGGCAACTTACACTACTTTGGCCAAAGTATTCATCACCCAAAATTTAGAGTGGCGGTCATAAACTTCACCCACCTTCCTAGCATGATTTGTATTGACCATTCATAACCTATGCATAGGCTATCCCCTTACGGCATGGAGAAATCCTAACCCCAGGAATAACCTATAACCTCTATGTTTACCAAGACACTTCTACTAAGTAAATCAAAGTAGTTCTATAACCCAACTTAAATAAACATCTATATAAGCTCTATCTTTAATATAGTATATAATGCTACTATATACACCCATTCTTTAATATGGAATAAATACATACACTCAATCAATAGAGATCCTAGACTAGGTACATCAAGAATCTTTACTTCTACATAAAGAAGAGAATAACCTTTCCCTAATAAGCAATTAAACAAATTTCCCAAACAAGGCAAACAATGCCACACAATCTTTTCAAATGCATAAAAAGTATAAAAGAGTAGAAATCACCATGCTTGTTTATGCAATAGCTCCAATTGACCAAACTGGATTCCTAGCTCAGCTTTCCCAATCAACAAGCAATTCCCCAGCTATCTCTTTTCCACTCACCAAAAACTTACTCTCAAAAACCTCTCACAAACTCTCAAAAATCTCTCACAAACTCTCAAACTCAGAAAATCATAATAACAACTTAGAAAATAAGCATCAAGTGTGCATAATGCGTCCTAATTGAGGGAGAAAGGACCTCTATTTATACACAAATGTGAGCAACTGTAGGCTAGAAACAAGCTATCAAAGATGACTGTTCTCAATCCAAAAGGTTCGATTCAGCAAGAAGAAGAAAAGGTGGTAGCTAAAAACATTGCACAGTAAACACATGCACAGCCAAATTTCATCATGGTGAATTGTTGTGACCTTTTCACACATCACCCCATTCAAAATGGGGACCCCCTAATTTTTGCTCCATTCCTGGTCTTTTGGCTTTGGTTTTTGTCTCTCTCTCTCTCTCTTTGTCTCTTTTCTGATGTCTTCCTTTCCGGGGATGTGTCCGTCAATGGATTTAAATGTGAAATTTGGCCAAGTTTGAGAATTAGGGTTTGCGTTTCTTTGGTCAATTTGAGGTCAAATGAGGTGAATAAATTGAAATCTGAGACTAACATTGATGTCAATATGCTTCCAGCAAGTTTCCACCGAAATTTCATCAGATTCTGACTACTTACTATTTTTAGTAAGTGTATAATTCCGGGTATTCTCTCAACATTCTTGAAGTTTCGACAATCACACTGCATCCAGAGCACATCAGGTTGCTCACTGGCAAAATTTGAGCTGAAACGAACAACTTACTATTTTTAGCAGTTCAGCTTCTAAAGCGAATTTCAGGGTCTTTATGTAGAGTTTTTCTTTGCATGTTTGGAGATTCCTTCTGGGTTTTCAGAGACCTTCGCAATGGTGTAACATGCAAAGTGAGATAATGACTTTCAGTGTTTAGCCTTCGGAGGCTAATTTTAGGGTTTGCATGTTAGGGTTTTCTTTGCGTGTCTGCATATTCCTTATGGGTTTTTCGAGAGCTTTGCAGTGATGTGACATGCAAACGGAGATAATCACTTATTCAGGAACTTACTATTTTTAGCAAATGCACTCTGGCAGCCGCCTCCCAGCACTTCAGAGTCACAAACGGATCGCAATGCAACAAAAACGAGGACAAACGAAGGTCATTTGATATGCATGCAAGTCAGATTAGGGTTTCCAGCTTCGGGACCCAAAAAGAGGGGTAAAAAGTTAGAATTTCCAAAAACCGGTGTATCCCACTGCATTCAGCATCTTTCAAGCTATCCACTAGTAAAATTTGAAGGCAAACGAAACACTTACTATTTATAGTAAGTTATTTTAGAAACTGGCTAAAAATAGTAAATCAACGTCGGGTGCCGGTGTCAACGGGCAGGTCATGTGGTGAGGAGCACGTCATTTGAATTTCAAGTCAATCGGAGTTGTGGTCTCAGAAACAAGCAGTTACTATAAATAGTAGGACACAGAGAAGCTGGCAGAAGAAAAGAAAAATCCTAAGGCATGAGTCTCGTCCTGCAGGTACCCCAAAATGCACCCTCCTCACAGGCATGAGATGAAATTTTTTCTAAGTTCGAGTTTCATCCTGCAGGACCTAGGAAATGCGCCCATCTTCAGCTGGAAGTCAAGAAAAATGTTTAAGTGTTGGTAAAATCCTCCTTCACCTTCAAAATGCACCCAAGGAGAAATAAGATGATGGAAAATATTCTAAGTCATTGTTAAATCCTCTTGCCACCTCCAAATGCGCCATGCTTGATCAAGGTGTTGAAAAATTTCTAAGTGTTGAGGTTTCATCCTCCTCATATGCTAAAATGCGCCCACTTTAAGGAGGTTGATAGAAAAATATACTAAGGCATAAGTTCATCCTTCACCACCTCTCATTTGCGCCCTCACAAAGCAAGGTGTTTGAAAATTTTTCTAAGTATCAAAAACATCCTCCACACCATGGCAAATGCGCCCATTCCTCTCTCCCTCTTGAAAAAATTTCTAAGTATCAAAAACATCCTCCACACCATGGCAAATGCGCCCATTCCTCTCTCCCTCTCAAATGCGCCCATGTCACTTCTAGCAAAGTCAAAGGTCAAAGATGTTAATCCTTTACCCTATGCTGAATGTGCCCAAGTTTCAAAGGTGGTCAAAGATGTTAGAAATTTCATCCTTCATGACATGTGATATGCGCCCATCCCTCTACACAAGCAAAATGCATCCATGTTTCAAAACATGCTAGGAGAAAGTCAAAGTCAAGTGTGTTATCCTTTTCATATGCCAAAATGCGCCATGCTAGCTAGGAAGTGATTGAAGTATGTTGACTTTCCTCTCTCCATGTTAAATGCGCCAAGCAAGGAGTAAGTGTGGAGTGAAAAGTGGTAAACAAGGTGATGGAAAATTGAAGAGTGGAAATGGCCATGGCGTTGGAATATGAAGTATCCTCTTCTAAGTGCTAAATGCGCCCATATCAAGGCATGAGTCAACAAGTCAAAGGCGTAGAAGGTAAAGGGGGAGATAAATAGTGCTAGGCGTTGGGAATATTAAGCCTATGGGGTGAAGTGAATAAAACATGTTGGGTGTTGAAATTAAATATCCTCCATGATATGTGCTTTCAAGGCAAATTTTCTAAGTGAGTTTTAAAAAAAAAAATTTCTCACCACTGGCTGAGTGATTGAGATAAATTTTTTCTAAGGCAAAATCCAAAATGTGCGAAGTGATTTAAAAATCTTTCTAAGGCACAAAATTTTTCTTCCTTAGGAAAAACGCCCAAGTCTGGTGAAGTGATGAAATTTCCTAAGACATGAACAAAATTGTCGGAGATGAAGTCAGATGATGCCAGCTGCACAGGGTCAAAAAAAAATTTTCAAGTTAGAGCAACAAGAAATGTTCACAGATGTGAAGAATGGGATTAAAATTGTTGAAAATTATTTTTCTAAGGTTCAAAATTCAAAAAATTAAATGAACCCTTTCGTTGTATACCCATGAATTCGATGTGTTCTGAGAAAATTTTCCTTCTGGGTATTGAAGATTGTCGACAAGGAATGGATTTTAGTGTCTTCTGCACTTCGCCAAGGCTTTCAGGATGGAGATTTTGATCGGCACTTGAAATAATGATTTTTTCCTAAAGGAAATTTAAATTTTCTAAGGCAAAATGGATAAAACGTGTTTTCAAAAGGAAAAATGCTTCAGATGATGAATTTGAAATTGACTGCCTAGGTGAATTTGCTCAAATTCTCCGTGATGATAATCTTCTTGAGCCAGAGTTGAATAAAATCAAAGTCGTCAACGACCCAGCTGATGAAATGAATTATGATACGCCCTTGAGGAAGATGAAATTTGTCTAAGGCATGAAGAATGTGAAGCTAAAGTGATACTCCAATATTAGGATGAAGACGTCAAGATGGCATGCAAATGTTGAAAAGCTATGAAGAAAGAAGGGTTTCCTAGAAGAGAAATGTTTTGGAGATCGCTCAAACCTCAAAGATCGGAGCATGAAAATCAGGTAAGTAAAGTGAATTTATATTATGAAGTGTTCTGATGCTCTTCTCCTTGTCTGTTTTGTAGGAGGAACGTCGGGACTAAACAGTGGTGACTTGGGGAGATGAAGCGAATACTTGGAGAAAGTGGCTAAGTGTTGAGACTTAGTATGTGTCCAGCTCAAGTGACAAAAAGGAAATGTTTTCAAAGCTCAGGATGGAGAGAAGAAGGTCGTCCTCAAGTACTTCTAAGTTGAAGAACAACATCAAGAAGAAAATCATTGTCGAGCAGAAGAATAAGGTTGCAGTCTTGGAATTTCAAAATGAGAACGTGCATGCCATGCCAGGAGTTGAAGCTGTTTGATCAAGTCTGCAGTCCACGAAGTTGAAACAATGTGAACACATTTCAAAACAGGAATCTTCTAGAAGGATGGTGGCCATTAATTGCTCATTTATTGCCCCACTCCTCTTTGTGGCGGTTTTTAGGGTGAATCTTGTTTAGGGCTGAGGTGGCACGATCTGGGCCATCCAGTCGATTGTAATTTGAGCCGTCCGTTGGACTTGGCCATCTATAAAAGGGGGAGTCCCCCTCATTTGTAATTCATTAGATAAACATTTGATTGGAGACTAGAGAGTAGAGCTTAGCATAGCGTAGTTTGAAGAAGAAGGAAAGTTTTCCTTTGAAAACTTTGTAAGAGATTGTTGTGAAAACTATTGTAATAAAAGATCTTTCATTGAATGGTGAATTCATCTTTGTTATAAGTAGCTAGCAAGATTTCTTCATCCCTTTGACTTCAAGTAGTGTAAAGTAGAGTAGTTTTCATTTTCATGCAAGTACTTAGTAATTGTGGAATGTGGTGCTCGATTTGAACAAGACTTCACTTATCCATACCACTAGCGGGCTCGCTGACGGTGGGTTCGCCCTGCGTGGTCAACTGGATTACTTTTCAAACTTAATTTCGATTATGATTCACATGTTTATATGCATCGTCTTGATGGTATTTGCATGTTGAGTTATAATCTGAACATCTTTCGCTACTCCTCTGAAGATTGCACCGGCTTTGTGGAAGCTGTCCGAAGTGAGGCAAAGCAAGGCTCGGTTGAAGTCTGTGACAATTGATCGCCATGTCCCACGCCTTAGAGTAGATTAGAACCTTCTTATCCCTACACATTTAATTTTAGTTCATTTATGGTTAGTATTAGGAAACTTGTGCTTACCTGCCAAATCATCCAAACCACGTGAAGCCCTTAATCCGCTGTCTGCTGTCAACTGCCGAACAATTGTGTAAGTCTCCTTGAAATACCAGCAAAACACATCGAGCCAACTGAGGGTATTCTATTGCATGAAGGAACCTTGGAGTTAAATGCATGATCTATCTCGCAATCTTAGCATGCAGGAAACTTTGTTCAAGAGAGAATAGGGTAGCCGTTGGCGACTTTATTCTGCGTTGGTGCGGTCACGAAAGACACATCAACATGAATGAGTTGCTTATTCAAATGGATAGCAAGAATAACAATCAGAAATGCAAGGTTATTGTTTCTATAGGTCGACCTAATTTGGCCAGCTTCTCATTTGACCTTTTTTCATATTTCAATTTGCTTCATATGCTGGAACTTGAATTGCAGATTAGACTTCTAATTGGTTCGCACTATTCAGAAGTTGGCGCCACATTATACATTATGTGCCCTATTCCTTTGGTTGCTGTTTGGAAAAGACTAGGTCAAAGTTTCTTGTATGTTGCATATCCACTTTGCCTTCAAGTTTTGACTTAGTCTTTGCAAATTTAACTCACATGTTAGTTTGCTTTGATTTCCTGCGCTTTATTCCAGCGCTGCCTATGTTTTAAATCACACATTTAAATACTTTAAACATTGTTTATTGTTTATGCGCTGCCTTCAATGGTGCACAATTCCCTTTATTGCTGCGCCATATACTATATCTATATGCTGCACATTATACATAGTATATGCTGTTCAATATATGTTATGTGCTTAATAAAATTTCAATGCTATTTAATATCATTAGCATATATTTAATATATATATTTATATATTATATATAATATATATATATAAATATATATTATATCTATATACATAATGTAAGATGCATATATGTATATATATATATATATCTCAACTTATAAGTTTATAAAATGCATTATTCAATATACAAACACATACACATATTCTCATATTTCGCATATTAATGCATGCGTATATATACGCTGTATATATATATTAATATACTAGTATGGACGTTTACTTTTTGTCAATACATACACACACATATATATATATACTATATATATATATATATCATGCCTTGATATTTAAACACATATATTCACAGTCATATTGATTGACATATTTAAACGAAGTGTATATATATGTCACGTTTCTCCGATCGATATTCCCATGCATATGGGTAAATCGTCCATGAGAATGCGTAGATACATCTATCTACGTATAGTCATGCATGTATTTATTCATGTGTATGAGTTTATCGTTGACACATACATATATACATATATATACATTTTATGTATATATCCCATCGATTAAATATAAACACATAAAGAAAAACTCACACATCACAAAGAGACTCAACACTTTTAACCCTCAAGATAAAAACGTTCATAAATAAAATCACAAGCAAGACTAAAGGTAACTTACTATTTCCCAAGCTATTATCTCGACTCGACCAAACTAGAAGCAAGTGTGTGAAAGCTCAGTTTAGGTCTTATTAAAGATTACCAGACCAAGTTCTTCTCTTGAGTGATACTTCCCCTCTCTTCCGAAGGCTTGATTCTATTCTTGCATCCAACTTAGTACATTGCAACAGTAGTTAGCCAAAAATGATACATTCATTTGCATCATATATATCATGTTAGAATTATATGAAAGGATTATGTGCACAGGAAATAAATCAAAAATCAGACAAAATAACACAGCATATACCCTGGGAAAACCCTCCTCTTGAGGGAGAAAAACCCAGCAACAAAGATCTCTCTTATATTTGATGCAACAGTGGCAATTTTACAATTACAATAAGGTCCAACACAAGACCGATATGCAGTGTCTTGCAATAAAGAATGACAGATAACAAGCTCTAGATCACACCTGGCAGTATTAGAATACAGATCCAATAATGATCACTTAGCACTGAAGGTCTTCAACTCTCAGACTTTAAGCACTCTTGTCAGAAACCAAAAGCTATGGCTTCGCTCTGGCATATAGTCTCCCTTTGATCTGATCATATATATTCGCATCTCATGATGTTGCGGATCTGGTAAATTCGCACTTGAATGGAGTCATCAAACTGATTGAACTGACCTCCTGCTTTAATATATTCGCACTGTATAATGCAAAGCTGAAGGGAATTAACTGAACTCTTCTTTTTATGGTCAATGGACGAAACAAGGAGAATATATATATACAAGTGAATGATGGAGACGCGTGCTTTAAAATCCTTCAAGTCGGCCTTAATAGATTTCAAATATCCTTTTTCATGAAGGTCGGCCTCAAATGAATATTAATTATCTTCTAATAAAAGATAAACATCGAATTCTTTTATGTCGGCCCATAAGATGAAGTGAGAATAAAACAATAGATATAAATTGTATAGCCAAAGGCTATCATCCAATTTATGATTCACGAAGGGGTTGAGCTGGAAGGAGCTACCTAAGCTGCTATATCATTAACACTCCCTCTCAGCTAGGGAGAGAACTTCCAGCTGCATAAAATGAACCATCTCCATATGAGGTTCATCTGTCACCGTTGCCTGCAATCAGATATAAAGAGAGGAATATCACCTCAATATGATATCAATCATCACATGGTTAAGTACTAGTGTTCATCACTTGTGTGATGCTGTCACCTCAATGTGACTTTCACCATGGCTCTCCCAGAGGGTGAAACACAAGTACAAGAAGATCATCACGGACTCTCTCTCGTGATGTTGTCATGGAGTCACTCACATGACATCCACCATGACTCAGCTCAGAGGGTGGAAATGAGGGCTTTCACCTCAAGTTCTTCCATCACAGAAGAAAGTGCAATAGTAAGTACA
Source organism: Sequoia sempervirens (assembly GCA_007258455.2). Taxonomy (NCBI): domain Eukaryota; kingdom Viridiplantae; phylum Streptophyta; class Pinopsida; order Cupressales; family Cupressaceae; genus Sequoia; species Sequoia sempervirens. The sequence goes on along the minus strand of VDFB02256364.1, from coordinate 14,464 downwards.
AGTGTTCATCACTTGCGTGATGTTGTCACCTCAATGTGACTTTCACCATGGCTCTCCCAGAGGGTGAAACACAAGTACAACATATGTCATGGAGTCGCACACATGACATCCACCATGACTCTCTCAGAGGGTGGAAACAAGGGCTTTCACCTCAAATTCTTAAGAAGAAAATGCATTAACAAGGGATTTCACCTCGAACTTCTCTCGCAGAGAAGAACTCATTAACAAGGCTCACCGATACGAGACTCATACTATCAAGGCTGGATTCTCCACCATACCAAGCTTGTCTCGAAGTACACAAACTTCACCCTGGGCGAGAATATCGCCGTCTGCTCATCTGCTAATGTACCTCAACTGACAACCTTTCGCAGTACCATATCTCGATATAGTGGCACTTGATCTCAACATGCTTGGTTCTGTCATGAAACACAGGATTGACAGAAAGCTTCACACAACTCTGATTATCACAATGAATAATGGTAGGCTCCATTGATTGTCCAAACAATCCTGCAAGGAGCTTACGAAGCCACACTGCTTCCCGAGTTGCCATGCAAGCTGCAATATACTCAGCCTCTGCTGTACTCAATGCTACAGAAGACTGCTTCCTGCTGCACCAGGAAATCATGGCAGAACCCAAACTAAAGCAACAGCCAGAGGTGCTCTTCCGATCTGTGACACAACCTGCCCAATCAGAATCAGTGAAACCAAGTAACTCCAAGTCTGCATCTGAAGTATACTTCAACCCATATCCAACTGTGCCACGCAAGTATCTCAGGATATGTTTGGCTGCAACAAGATGTATCTGTCTCGGATCACACATAAACTGGCTAAGTGCACTCACTGCATAGCAAATATCAGGTCTAGTGTTAACTAGATACATCAAGGATCCAATTAGCTGTCTGTACAACGTAGGATCCACCAAATCTGAACTAGCTGCAGCCTCCTTCAATTTATGAAGATTGGTTTCCATGGGAGTAGACATGGATTTGCAATCCATCATGCCAAATCTCTTAAGTATGTCAATGGTGTACTTCCCTTGATTTAGAATCATACCATCTGACTTCTGCCAGACTTCTAAACCAAGGAAGTAATGCATGAGCCCAAGGTCCTTCATCTCAAATTCAGAAGTTAAATCCTTCTTACATTCAAGAATCAGGTGATCTTCTCCAGTGAGGATTAGATCATCAACATATAAGACCAAAATTAATGCATCACCATTGATTACCTTGAAGTAGAGATTTGAATCAGCATCGTTCTTCAAGAAACCCAAGCTTGATAGATACTGATCAATCCTTTCATACCATGCACGAGGAGCCTGCTTAAGACCATACAAGGCCTTCTTCAGCTTGCAAACATGAGACTCCTTCCCATGAATCTCAAATCCACTAGGTTGCTCTATGTAAACTTCTTCCTCAATCACTCCATTGAGAAAGGCTGTCTTCACATCCATCTGGTGAATCTTCCATCCTCTAGATGCAGCAATAGCAATGATGGTTCTAACAAAAGTGTAGCGAGCAACAGGAGCAAAAGTCTCATCATAATCTACTCCCTCTTTCTGAGAAAACCCACGAGCCACAAATCTTGCCTTGTACTTCTCAATGCTTCCATCTGCAGCATGCTTAATCTTGAATAGCCATTTAGAAGATACCACATACTTGCCCTCGGGTCTAGGAACGATATCCCAAACATCATTCTTAAGAATTGACTGATACTCCTCTGTCATAGCATCTCTCCAAACTTGAAGACTAGATGCTTCCTCAACACAGGAAGGCTCAGATTCTATAATCTGACTCATCAAGGCAACATAACTGGAGAACTTATGTGGCCTTTTGCTTTCTCTGAATGTGCCTCTAGGAGCTGCAAAGCTTTCAGCCTCTTGCATAGTGCGACTAGCCCATAGAGGTCTCTTCCTCCCAATAACTATGTCAGTAGGCCCATCAGTAGGTTCCAAGGGTTCAACTGGATCAAGATCTTCCTTTGGTTCCATTGTCTCCCTCTGAATCTCAGGAGTATGGTCAACTTCCATGTCCTGAGGAGACTCTTCATTACCAATTTCCATATGAATCCCTCTGGATCTCCTGAATGCAACATCTTCCTCGAATGTGACATCCCTACTGATTTCTATCAACTTTTGACCTGGAATGTAAATTCTGTAAGCTTTTGATGTCTCACTATAGCCCACGAATATTCCCTTCTTGCCAGAAGGCTCCAGCTTGGTTCTCTTTTCTTTGGGAACATGAACATAGACATGACAACCGAAGATCCTCAAGTGACTGACTTCAGGCTTCTTCCCTGTAAAGGCTTCTTCTGGAGTCATATTCTCCAAGATCTTATGAGGACTTCTGTTCTGAACATATACTGCTGTCCTGGAAGCTTCTGCCCATAGGAAGGTTTGCAAATCTTGATCATGGATCATGGCCTTTGCTGCTTCCACAATTGTCCTGTTCTTCCTTTCTGCAACACCATTTTGTTGAGGATTATAGGGAACACAGAGCTCCCTCTTAATCCCTGCGTCAGTACAAAAGTTTCGAAAACTACTAGAGGTGTATTCTCCACCATTGTCAGATCTGAGGACCTTAATTCGTTTACCAGAAAGATTTTCTACTAAAGCTTTAAACTCTTTAAACCTATCCAATACTTCCTCAGATTCTTTAGATTTCAAAAAATAAATCCAAGTTTTCCTAGAGTGATCATCAATAAAAAGAACATAATACAAAAAACCACTCGAAGAAGGAACAGACATAGGACCACATAAATCAGAATGAATTAGGTCTAAAATACACTTAGATCTATTTTCTCTACTATGAAAGGGGCCTTTTATATTCTTACCTAATGCGCAGCCCTTGCATGTACCTTCGTGCTCCTGGTTGAATTTAGGAAGGCCCGTCACCATCTTCTCCATAATGGGTAGGACTCGGAAGTGTAAGTGAGCCAATCTCCAATGCCAAAGATCACAATGACTGGAAGAGTCATGAACCAATGCTTGAAGAGGATGTGAGCAAACCTTGTAGAGGTTATCATGTCTAACTCCAATTACTTGAGCATCCTTGAAATTAGAGTTCTGCATCCACACTAGAACTTTGCCTTTGGAGAAGGCAACTTGATATCCTTTATCTTCCAAAGCTGAAATAGAAATAAGATTACGCCTGATTCCGGGAACATAAAGAACATTACCCAATTGAAACGATATGCCGGAATCCAAGTGAAGTGTGGAGGTCCCAATTCCTTTTACGGAGTAGCTGGCATCATCTCCAATGATGACTTGTTCAGAAGATTCCTTTTCCACCAAACTCGATAAGTGCTCCTTGAATCCGTTTATGTGATGGGAGGCACCACTGTCGATTATCCAGGTGTTGGAGTTGGAAGGTATACAGCTTGATAATGCTGAATGAGACATGAATTCACTTGAACCCTCAACCTTCAAATCATACACCATCTTGACAAACTGAACAAATGAGATAATCTGAGTGCAATAATCTGATCACGATCCTCAAACCCGCTCTGATACCATGTTAGAATTATATGAACAGATTATGTGCATAGGAAATAAATAAAAAATCAGACAAAATAACACAGCATATACCCTGGGAAAACCCTCCTCTTGAGGGAGAAAAACCCAGCAACAAAGATCTCTCTTATATTTGATGCAACAGTGGCAATTTTACAATTACAATAAGGTCCAACACAAGACCGATATGCAGTGTCTTGCAATAAAGAATGACAGATAACAAGCTCTAGATCACACCTGGCAGTATTAGAATCCAATAATGATCACTTAGCACTAAAGGTCTTCAACTCTCAGACTTTAAGCACTCTTGTCAGAAACCAAAAGCTATGGCTTCGCTCTGGCATATAGTCTCCCTTTGATCTGATCATATATATTCGCATCTCGTGATGTTGCGGATCTGGTAAATTCGCACTTGAATGGAGTCATCGAACTGATTGAACTGACCTCCTGCTTTAATATATTCGCACTGTATAATGCAAAGCTGAAGGGAATTAACTGAACTCTTCTTTTTATGGTCAATGGATGAAACAAGGAGAATATATATATACAAGTGAATGATGGAGACGCGTGCTTCAAGATCCTTCAAGTCGGCCTTAATAGATTTCGAATATCCTTTTTCATGAAGGTTGGCCTCAAATGAATATTAATTATCTTCTAATAAAAGATAAACATCGAATTCTTTTATGTCGGCCCATAAGATGAAGTGAGAATAAAACAATAGATATAAATTGTATAGCCAAAGGCTATCATCCAATTTATGATTCACGAAGGGGCTGAGCTGGAAGGAGCTACCTAAGCTGCTAGATCATTAACATATCACAATCAAAATCATTACATAACATCAAATTAAATCAAACATTTAATCATCATATTTCCAAAACACATAAAGCATAAATACACTTATTTAAAGCATTTTCACCCAACTAGGTAAAAGTGAATAAGTAGTAACACAACGGGGTGTAATACTTGATATTCACAATGCTCCCATAATCCATCATGATGAAGGATGCAACATTTTTCTACCATTTTGGATTGCAACAAGGGCAATCAAGAGCTTATATTCATTGCTTCGAACCCTTGTGGTAATGAAATGAGAGAAAACTTGTCTTAAATTATGAACCTTGTCAACCCTTGGTTTTGTTATTGAGAGTTATTAGGCAATGCCAATACATAAGCCCGAAGAATACAGGACAATAAATTGTCCTCACACATTAGATGATGTTATCAACCTTATGATATTAAAAGAACTATATTGGCAACAACTCTTTAGGGACATCCTTGTAGTATAGAGTTGGACATAACCAAGACAATCACCACGAGCTGTAGAGTTTTCAATTCCTTTTGCTAAAGGACAAGCAATATTGGGAAGGGCGGACTGTCATGACCCAACCATAAACCACAAACCCCCTGATCACATCTTGCACAGAGATTAAAAATAATCACTGACCAAGGAGACTTAAAAAGGAAGTAATGCAGCAATTCTATATTTCTTTAAGACAGTGCTTGCTTTAATTAAACTGAAGGCAACACTTGGATTAGGGAGGGGATTCCATGAGAATTAATTAAGGAAGGTAAGACAGCGATTCCACAAGGAATTCAATAATTAGTAATTAATAGTGTTTAAGGCAGCTATTGGGAAGAAAATTAAATAACATTAAGTTGGAACAAAAAGACATAAACTTTGGAAAGGAGATGTCTATTCCAAAGGGTGCATCCTTTCATGAAGATATGAGGATATATAAGGAAGGTCAAATCATTTGTAAAAAGCATAAATTGGATAAAAATTAAAAAGGAAGCAGATTGGAAAATAAAAGTGAATTAGAAATCAGAATATGAGATCTATTTGAATAAATATTATTAGCAAGAATAGTATTGGAAAGTAAGTTAAATATAATTAAGAAATAACTGTATATATACGGGGGTGTGTGTGTGTGGTCATGCAATATGGTACTTGCAGAAATTATTGATTTCTGTGAATAATCTACATGCTTCTCTTTATTATATGTGAGGAGGGATTCGTAGAATAATCTATTTTGAATTTAGAGAAATGGATTGCAAATAGGGAGGTCTATCAACCTTCTGGGATCACGAGAGGTGAAGGAAGACCAACCTTCTTGCTCCTATCAAGTATGCCACCCAGAGATGGAATGGAAGACTGGCCTTCCATGCTTGTGGGCCAGGAGGTGGAATGGAAGATTGGCCTTCCATGCCGTTGGGCTTGATCGAGGAGGACGACCAGCCTCCAAGGTGAATTGAGGGGTGGAAGGGTGAACCACCTTCCATGCTCTCACAGTACAAGGGTGACCAACCTTGAGATTGCGGTTAGCAAGCATTTCAACGGATTCATAATAAGATTATTATGGGAGTCCACATTGGAATGGCTATTGCTCAATTAGAATTTTATGTGACTAATGTAAATGGATATCATGATGTTTACTAATGATTAGTAATATATATATATTATCATGGCTTATGATATAATGTCAATCTTTAGTGACTAATATTGTGTGCAGGACCTAAACCAAGCAAGATTTATCTTATACGGACAATTTAATTGGTAATTTCATTATTCTTAAATATATCACCTCTTATTTAAATTGGAATTGTGGTTTTAGGGAAAAATGTAGAGATATCCCAACAGGGGACATAACAAACATTCTTGTCACAAAAAGTAGATCGATGAGTTAAAACATCTTCTTAAAAAGAATAACATTAATTTGCATTCTTCTGTTACTCAACAATCCTCTACTCCTTCCAAATCAGGTAAAGGGAAAGCAACTACACTTATTGCTATTGCTGATTCTTTACAGCAGTGGATTCTTGACTCAGATGTATCACATCACATGGGTTCTATTAAAGAACAATTTTCTTTGTTGGAGTCTTGTTCTATACCCCACATTCTCATTGGGGGTGATTCTCCAGTAAATGTAATTGGGAAGGGTTTAGTTGATGCTAGTAATGGTACATTTAAGGATGCCTCTGTGTGCCTAATCTATCAACAAACCTTCTCTTTGTCTACCAGATCACTTAGAATGGCAGAAAAGTCGAATTCACTCCAGATTTTGTCAATATTAGTATGGACTCTTTGCAATTGGTAAAGCTGATCATGAGTCTCGCTTGTATGCTTTCTCTCACTTTGTACCTGATGCACATTCCATTGCACTGCTCACCCATTCAGATTTTGTGAGCAAACTATGGCATGAGTGGTTTGGCCATCTCAACTATTGCTATCTTCAACAACTTAGCAAACAGGATATGGTCACATGTCTTCCTCATATCAAATTTTCTGCTGGTGTTTGTTCGGGTTGTTCCTGGGGAAAACATCCAGAGGAAAAGTTCAATAAAGGAAAAGCTTGGAGGGCTTTAGAAGTCCTTGAGTTGGTTCATAGTAACTTGGTGGGTCCTTTTCCATCCTTGTCTTTTAGTAAGGCTTGTTATTTGCTCACCTTCATTGATGACTATTCCATATATACATGGGTCTACTTTCTTTGACACAAAGGAGAAGTATTTGATAGATTTCAAGAGTTTAAGGCTGATGCTGAGAAACAATTTGGAAAGTGTGTCAAAATTCTCTGCACAGATAATGGCAGAGAATATGTGAACCATTGCTTTGAACAATTCTGCACTCTTGAAGGGATTTATCTTCAACATATTCATATTGTTGCCTACACACCACAACAAAATGGTGTAGTTGAGAGGAAAAATAGGTCCCTAAAAGAGATGGCTGGCTACATGATCCACACACACTCTCTTGCACCTGCATATTGGGAAAAAAGCTATCAATTGTGTTGCTCACATCTAGAACGGAGTTTCACATAAGGTAGGAAAGGGCATCACTCCCTTCGAAGCCTGGTGTGGCAAGAAACTTGTTGTGCAACACTTTAGAGTTTTTGGCTCCCTAGCCTTGGCACACATTGCACAAGGCCTTGGAACCTCATAGTCAACCTTGTATCTTTGTTGGTTACCCTGATGGTGTCAAAGGATATTGGATAATGGATCCTGAAACACATGAGCTCTTCATTGAGCATAGTGTGCATTTTGAGGAAAGCTCTCCTAGCTCATTCTCCACTCTTCCTCCTCATTGGTGGATTTAGATGACCATGACCTAGATGATTTTCTTCCAGCTTCCTCTACTTGTTGAGTTGATCATGAGATTTCATCTTCCTCTTCGTAGAGTTCATAATCTTCTCCACCATCCCCTACCATGGCTCATTGGGCTCGCCAAACACTTGAGTCTGCAGGCGCTCTTGTTGCGGATCCTCCAAATACTCGGATGGACTTGGTCACAACATTGAGACATTCCACATTCCTACATAGCCACAACTTCAGATCCATAATCATCTTGTGAAGCATCTAGTATTGCTGAGTGGGATTCTGCAATGGAGGATGAGTACAACTCTTTAATGCAAAACAAAACATGAGATCTTTTTCCACTTCCTAATGGAAGAAAACTAGTTCGACGTAAGTGGATCTATCGAACCAAATTTGTAGTGAATGGCTTAGTTGACAAATATAAAGCATGACTTGTGGCCAAAGGTCTCTCTCAAGTACTAGGTATTGACTACATCGAGACCTTTGTCCCCATCGCCAAAATGAACTCCATTTGCTTGCTACTTGCTATTTCTGCAACTCATGGTTGGGCTGTACATCAGATCAATGTGAAGAATGCATTTCTTCATGGAGATCTACATGACGAGATTTACATGGAGCAACCACAAGGATTCATTCAAGATTCTTCATTGGTTTGCAAACTAAGGATGTTGAAATGCACAAGACAACTGAGAGGGGGGTGGGGTGAATCAGTTGTCACCAAACACATTCACCACAGATCTTAAACAATTTCACATCCACTTTAATCTATTATTAAGTATGAGTATGAAGTTAAATAACAGACAACACTATCAACACAAGAAACACTAGATTTATGTGGAAAACCCAATAAGGGAAAAACCACGGTGAGGATTAACTCACAATATAAGAGTAATTGCAAAACCATTTACAAGAGGCTCACTACTAGAGGGCTAACTGCCCAAGATAGGACTCACTGTCCTGATAGGACTCACTATCCAACAGGGAGGCTCACTTCCTACAGATACAAAAAGATAGAAAGAAGAATGTTACAGAGAACATTATCTCAGTGCAACAGAAGATCCACCACAACAACTTGCACACATCCATGGCTTTGATCAGAGAATTGCAAACACCATCAACTCACTGCTTTCAGGAGTCTAACACATTGAAGTTCTCGCTGCCTCAGCTTACTTTCGCACAATCTCTCTATTACGCAAGTAATTGGTAAAAAAATTGATGATATTAACAGGAGCAATGTGCTCAATAAATACTTTACAGGATGTACAAAAATCAGGGAGGAGACGATCTTATCTTCAGGAAAAGCAAGAAGTTTCTAAAAGAAACTTCAGATAAGATCTCAGACAACACAGACGATCTTCTCTAGATATTTTACAATATTTTACAATAGTTGAGCATTAATAAATAAATAAATAATATTATTTTAATACCCTCCCTTAAAGCTCAATCTATCAACTACATCAAGATGCCCCCTGAACTTGACAAATTTATTTGGACTGAGTGACTTGGTGAGAATTTCTGCTGTTTGCTCCTCTGTCAGAACATACAACAACTGAACTGATCCGTCTTCAACCAGCTTCCGAATGAAATGACAGTGAGTTTCCACATGCTTGGTTCTCTCATGGAAGACCAGATTCTTGGCAAGTTTGAGAACTCCCTGATTATCACAAAACAAGGGAATTAGACCTGCTTGAGATATTTGCATATCCGCAAGCATCCGGCGAAGCCAAACTGCCTCACATGCTGCTTTTACTGCTCTCCGATACTCTGCTTCTGTCGAGGAGAGAACCACTGCTTGCTGTTTCTTACTAGTCCATGTGATTGCACCAGATCCCAAGCTGAACACATACCTAGATGTCGATTTCCTGTCATCGACTGAACCTGCCCAATCTGAGTCTATGAAACCACTGAGTTTAGGATCGTGACTCCGAGTGTACAAGAGTCCATAGTCAGTAGTGCCCTTCACATAACGCTGCACACGCTTCGTTGCTACCCAATGATCAGCCTTGGGAGCTGTCATGAAGCGTGATATGTAGCTCACTGCAAAACTGAGATCAGGTCTAGTGGCAGTGAGATAGATGAGGCTGCCCACTAGTTGCTTGAACAATGAATCCACTACAGGTGAGGCGGACTTAGCTGACAACTTAAGCCCTTTTTCCATGGGTGTGGAGGCAGGTTTGCAATCCTACATTCGGAACTTATCTAGAAGACTTCGAGCATACTTGGATTGGGAGATGAAAATACTGCTCTTGGTTTGCCAAACCTCAACACCTAAACAGTAATGCAAGAGGCTCAAGTCTTTGATGTCAAAAGTTTTGCATAAATCCTGTTTGATCTTAGTGATCAAATATGCCGAACTGCCAGTAATGATCAAGTCATCCACATAGACAACAACAATAAGGATCTCATTACTAGTATTTTTGACATACAAATTAGAGTCAGATGGACTCTTCTGAAAGCCATGATCTGTGAGGTACTTGCCAATCTTTATGTACCAAACCCGAGGAGCCTGCTTCAGGCCATAGAGTGCTTTGACCAAACTGAACACCTTCTGTTCTTGACTAGCAACTTTGAATCTTGGAGGTTGCGTCATGTATACTTCTTCCTTCAACTCACCGTTGAGGAAAGCACTCTTCACATCCATCTGATGGACCTGCCAACCAAACTGGGCTGCTAAGGCAAGGACGAGCCGTATGGTACTCATTTTGGCTGTAGGAGCAAAAGTCTCCTCATAGTCAATGCCTTCTTTCTATGAAAACCTCTGTGCAACCAGACGAGCTTTGTACTTGTCAAGGGTTCCGTCAACTTTGTATTTCACCTTATACACCCATTTGCAGCGAATGGGCTTCTTCCCTGGAGGAAGATCATAAAGGAACCAAGTGTGATTCTTCTGAAGACTCTGGTATTCAGATTCCATCGCCTTTTCCCACTCAAGAATTCCTTTAGCCTTTGAATATGTCTGAGGCTCATAGACACTGTGGATGTTGGCCATGAGAGCAAAATTCACTGTAGACTGCTGTTTGCTCTTGTTTGTGGATGATCTACCCTCAATGAGCTCATCCTGTCGAAGATCATTGATAGTCTTAAGCCACCATTTCAGCCGGAGAGAAGAACTGCCAACATCAGATGTAACAAGAGGAGCTGGAATTGGTTGTGGATCTAGAACAAGTTCAACAGGGGGATTTTCATTATCATCCGGAGGAAAGTCAAGTTGAGCATCATCAAAGACTGAGTCTTCGTCATCCCTCCCATCAGGTGAACCTAACGGAAGTCGGACACCCAAATCAGAAGCCTTCAAGGGCTGATCCTCTGAATGCTGAATAGGCGAGGAAAGATAAAACGGTCCTCGTTCTTCATCAAAGACAACATCCCGACTGAAGATGAGACGATCAATGTCTACATCAATCAGCCGGTATGCCTTATGGTTGTCACTGTACCCTGTGAACATCAGTTTCTGGCTCTTGGAATCCAACTTAGAGCGCTTGGCATCTGGAATCCAAACATATGCTAGAGAGCCGAAGACCTTCAAATGACTGATCCTGGGTTTGCGACCAGTCCACGCTTCCTCAGGAGTCTTCCCGTTAACGGCATGAGTGGGTGACCGATTAAGGAGATAGATAGCAGTATTGACTACTTTTGCCCAAAACTTGGTAGGAACACTCTTGTGTTGCAACATGGAACGGGCCATCTCAACAATCATACGATTGCGCCGCTCTACAACACCGTTTTGCTGAGGACTGTAGGGTGTGGTTAACTGTCGTTTAATCCCATGTGTATCACAAAAGTTGGAGAATGCACTAGAACAAAATTCCCCCCCGTTATCTGACCTAAGAGTTATTATGCAAGAACTAGACTCTTTTTCTACCAAGGCCTTAAACTTCTGAAATACATTAAACACTTCTGATTTCTACTTAAGAAAGTACACCCACATCTTCCTACTAAAATCATCAACAAAAAGTAGAAAATACTTGCAACCAGTTACAAAAGAAGTAGACATAGGCTCACAAATATCAACATGAACTAATTGAAGTACCTTAGAAGCTTGCCAAGAGTCCATTTGTGAACAGTGTCCGATGCTGTTTCCCGACCTGATAAGCACCACAAATGCCCTGATGCTGAGTCTGAATGTCAGATAGTCCAGCTACAAGTCCCTCCCGAGCAAGTTGAGAGAGATAGTGCATGTTCAAGTGCCCATACCGTTGGTGCCAAAGACTAGTGACAGCTGAATTCCCGGCTACCATGGCTAACTCCGGAGAATCACCCGTGTCCACAAGCCTATAGAGGCCATGATCCTCTATACCAACGGCCACCGTTGTGTGAGTCTCCTGATCTACAATAGAACATTTGTGCGAGCTGAAAACCACATCCATCTGAGGAGAATGCCGCATGATCTGACTGACTGAGAGAAGGTTGAGCTCCATATCAGGTACATAATATACGTTGAGGAATATGAAATCCCTCCCGCCAGACTGAACCTGAACAGTGCCTGTACTGACAACTGTGTATTCTTCACCTCCAAATATAACCGAGTCAGTGCATGGGGAAAAGTCTGTGAACCAGTCACGCCGATGAGTGAAATGACGCGAGGCACCAGAATCAATGTATCAAGTAGAGGATTTTACATGGTCTGCAGGCCGTTTTGCCATGAGTGCATAAAAGGCAGATTCCTTCTGCTCAGAGTGCTCGGTGACATTCGCTTTTTGCTAAGACCCTCCCTGCTTCTTTTGTTCAGGAGCCAAATGTGCACGACAATCCTTCTTTATGTGGCCAAATTTATGACAGTAGTTGCACTGAATATTCTTCTTCTTAGGGCTGGTTGGGGTTTGACTAGAGCCTTTCTGCTGTGAAGGTTGACCTTTCCCTTTGTGCTTGGGCTGGGTTTTAGCTCCAAAGGCTTGCTTCGTGGAGGATGATGATGCACTGCTACCGAACTGTTGTCTCCAGTGATCCTGCTGCAAGAGGATAGTGCAAAGTTCTGGAAACTTGAGGTCAACATTAGCAAACGTAATGTTGAGTCTCTATGAAGTGTTCATAGGACTTAGGTAGGCTCTTCAGAGTGATTATGACCATGTCTTCCTCCTCCATTTTCCGACCAATCGCCTCCAATTGATCTTTGATCTCCTGGATTTTGTTCAAGTGCGCTTGCAAAGTTGTCTTCTCATCCATCATGATAGAAAACAACATATTCTTCAAGAAAAACGCACAGTGTTTGTCAGAAGTTTCATGCAAGCCCTTCAAATGATCACAAATCTCCGTTGCTGATTTTCCAAGTGGAATCTGAGGGAGCTGATCATCTGTGACTAAAAGCTTAATAAGCATTATCGCTTCACGATTCTGCTCATCAAACTTCTCTTGATCCTTACCCGCCGTTGTGGGACGAGTAGCTTTGTTGAGGATCATTTGATTGAGGCAGCGGTATTCAAACATTGTCATCATCTGCTGCTTCTAGGTGTTATAGTTTTTGCCGTTGAATCTTTGACTGCCCTGCAACATAAGATTATTTAAACTGGCCATCTTCATGCTTTTCGAGGCATGAAAAACGAGAAACTGAGAAGAGGCTGATGCACAAAACCCGAGGCACGAGTTTCAAAACAAGGAGGTAGATTCAGGCACGGAAAACAATGCAAATCCGCTGGCACAAAAAACAAGGCACTAAAAACGAAGCACCCCAAAAAAATGGAGACCAACCCAGTTGAGCTTTCAAAAAACCCACCTAGAATCTGCAATTAGAATTTTTTTTTGCTTTGAAAAAGAGGGTCAAAAGCCTAGACGAAACACGCAGAAACCCTAGCCGCCATGAATAACCAAAAAAATTGCAGAAAACAACTCGAAATCTTCTGAAGATGCAACACACTAAGGGCAAAACCTTAGGCGACCCGAGTGAAAAAAAAAAAAACTACTTTCAACTTAGAAATTGTGCCCAAAGTTGTCTGCAAAACGTGCCGGAAGAGAAGAGAAGACGCGAGCATAAATCTTCACGTCGCGCCGACAGGGATGCAGAAAAAAAAAAAGGTGATCAAACCGCGACCAGTTTTCGTGCGTCAAAGAGTTCTTTCAATTGCACATATATAGAGAAAGAAACGCGACCCAAATACATGGGTTTCTTCACTTGCGTTTGCCCCAGAAAAACAAAGACAGATTCAGGTCGTGCGGGCTGAACGACACAAAAAAATCTTTTCAAACACTCTGCAACTTCGATGAAGACTTGAGAAATCCGCGCCCAGGAGAAATTACGAGCTACATAAATCACGACCTTAAAAAAAAATCACCAGGAAGAGGATGTGATCTTCACTAAAAACCCTCGATTTTCAGCCACAAAAAATCTAGAAGCCACGAAGAATTTTCAGAAACCCTCGAAAATTCTTGTATCTGAAGAACCACAAAAAAAATTCGATTTTTTTTTTTTTTGAAATTTCACTCACAAAAAATCTTCAAAAAATTTTCAAAGAAGATTTTATTGAATTTTTAATTCAAAGAGAGCAAAAAATTCTTGAGAGATTTTTATGAATTAAAAATTCAATATTGAGCTTGCTGGCTATTACGCAAGTAATTGGTAAAAAATTTGATGATATTAACAGGAGCAATGTGCTCAATAAATACTTTACAGGTTGTACAAAAATCAGGAAGGATAAGATCGGAGACGATCTTATTTTCAGGAAAAGCAAGAAGTTTCTAAAAGAAACTTCAGATAAGATCTCAGACAACATAGACGATCTTATCTAGATATTTTACAATATTTTACAATAGTTGAGCATTAATAAATAAATAAATAATATTATTTGAATCTCTCACATCTACTTCGCTTCTCACACTTTTAGTGTGTAATCCTTAACATCTTGTTTTGTATTTATACCATCTTCAACTTTA